>WNWK01005423.1:0-121213 GCA_009830355.1 Cherax destructor
GTTCTCCCAGAGCTGTTTGAATATTTTCTTCTCATACCACCCCTAAATATATTATATTTGTACTTTATTAATAGACAGAATACATTGACAGAAAACACAAACATGAACATGAATACATTAGTACAATATATATCAAGGATTATGAATCTCCTTCAGCTCCTCCGAAGCCGGAAGCGAGTGTAGCATGCAGCATGCATTTCCCCTCTGGATGGCCATGCTGACAGAATAAAAACAGAATGACAGCAGCTGAGGGAGAGGACACAAAGGCGAAAGGATCTAGGAGGAGAAACAATGACAGAATCAGCAGAGGACAACCAGAGCAGGGCAGGGCAACAAGAGCAAGCACACACAAAACCATCCCCAGAACCCCACAACCAATCACTCTATCCCAAAACAAACTACAATCCACACTCACAGCCCCCACTCTACATTCCAATATAGAATCCCACAGTACACTGCCAGGTCCCCCACCCTCACAGACCCCCAAAACACAGTGTTGGAGAGGAAACTGAAGGTATGGTACACCGACGCTGAAGGAATAACAAATAAGTGGGAGGAGTGGCACGAAAGAGATAAAGAGGCATCACCGGACATAATAGCTCTCACAGAAACCAACCTCGGAGGTATTATAACAGATGCCATCTTTCCAACGAGATATCAGATCCTGAGGAAAGACAGAGGGAACAGAGGGGGGTGGAGGAGTGGCACTGCTGATTAAAAACCGATGGGATTTTGATGAGCTGGAAAAAGGAGAGAGAGGAGAAGCAAGAGATTTCATAGTAGGAACGCTTCAGTCTGGAGGTCACAAGGTGGTAATTGCAGTGATGTATAACCCAACACAGAACAGCAGGAGGCCAAGGCAAGAGTATGATGAGAGTAACAGAGCGATGGTTGACACACTGGCTGAAGTGGCCAGAAGGGCTTATGCGAGCAGGGCATGCTACTGCTCATGGGTGACTTCAACCACAAGGAAATCGATTGGGAGAAATTGGAGCAACATGGGGGCCAAGAAACGTGGAGGGCTAAGATGATGGAAGTGGTACTGGAAACCTTCATGTACCAACACGTAAGGAACACTACCAGAGAGAGAGGGGAGGATGAACCAGTGAGACTGGACCTAGTATTCACCTTGAGAAGTTCAGATATTGAGAACATCACATATGAAAGACCCCTTGGGGCCAGTGATAATGTGGTTAAGCTTCGAATACACAGTACATGACAAGTGGAGGGGGAAGCAGGAAAAGCCAGACGAATGAAGCCAAACTACAAGAAAGGGGACTACGCGGGCATGGAGAACTTCCTGAACGGAGTTCAGTGGGACAAAGAACTGGCAGGAAAGTCAGTAACCGAGATGATGGAATATGTGACAACAATATGCAAGGAAGATGAGGAGAGGTTTGTCCCCAAGGGTAATAGGAATAATGAAAAAACCGGGATGAGCCCGTGGTTCACCAAAAGATGCAGGGGGGTCAAAATCAAGTGTGCTAGGGAATGGAAGAAGTACAGAAGGCAAAGGATGAAGGAGAATAAGAAGCGCAGTCATATAGCCAGAAATGAATATGCACAGGTAACAAGGGAGGCCCAGCGACAATATGAAAATGACATAACAGCGAAAGCCAAATCTGACCCGACAGCCACATCAGGAGGAAAACAACAGTCAAGGACCAGGTGATCAGGATAAGGCAGGAAGGAGGAGAGATCTCAAGAAACGACCGCGAAGTATGTGAGGAACTCAACATGAGATTCAAAGAATTGTTCACAGAGGAGACAGAAGGGACTCCAGAGAGACGGAGATGAGGGGTACACCACCAAGTGTTGGACACAATACATGCAACCGAGGAAAAAGTGAAGAGGATGCTGAGTGAGCTAGATACCTCAAAGGCGATGGGGCCGGTTAACATCTCTCCATGGGTCCTGAGAGAAGGAGCAGAGGCGCTATGTGTACCCCTAACAACAATATTCAACCCATCTATCAAGGAGACTACCTGAGGTATGGAAAACAGCAAATGTAGTCCCAATTTTTAAAAAAGGAGACAGACATGAAGCACAAAATTACAGACAAGTGTCACTGTCATGTATAGTATGCAAAGTAATGGAGAAGATTATCAGGAGAAGAGTGGTGGAGCACCTAGAAAGGAATGAACTTATCAACAACAGCCAACACGGCTGTTGACAGAGTGACAGCAGTAAGACAAGAGAGAGAGGGGAGGGTAGATTGCATTTTCTTGGACTGTAAGAAGGCGTTTTTCACAGTTCCACGCAAGAGATTAGAGCAAAAGCTGGAGGACCAGGATGGGATAACAGGGAAGGCACTCCAATGGATCAGGAAGTACCTGTCAGGAAGAAAGAAGCGAGTCATGGTACGTGGCGAGGTGTCAGAGTGGGCGCCTGTGACGAGTGGGGTTCCACAGGGGTCAGTCCTAGGACCAATGCTGTTTCTGGTATTTGTGAACGACATGACGGAAGGAATAGCCTCCGAAGTGTCCCTGTTTGTAGATGATGTGAAGTTGATGAGAAAAATTCAATCGGACGAGGACCAGGCAGAACTACAAAGGGATCTGGACAGGCTGCAGGCCTGGTCCAGCAATTGGCTCCTGGAGTTCAACCCCACCAAGTGCAAATTCATGAAGATTGGGGAAGGGCAAAGAAGACCGCAGACAGAGTACAGTCTAGGCGGGACAGAGACTACAAACCTCACTCAAGGAAAAAGATCTTGGGGTGAGTATAACACCATGCATATCTCCTGAGGCGTACATCACCCAAATAACTGCTCTAGCATATGGGCGCCTAGCAAACCTAAGAACAGCATTCCGACATCTTAATAAGGAATAGTTCAGGACCCTGTACACTGTGTACGTTAGGCCCATTTGGGAGTATGCAGCACCAGTTTGGAACCCACACCTAGCCAAGCACGTAAAGAAAATAGAGAGAGTGCAAAGATTTGTAACAAGACTAGTCCCGGAGCTAAGGGGTATGTCCTACGAGGGAAGGTTAAAGGAAATCGACCTGACGACACTGGAGGACATGTGAGATAGGGAGGAAATGATTATGACATATAAAATACTGAGAGGAATTGACAAGGTGGACAGAGACAGAATGTTCCAGAGATGGGACAGATCAATAAGAGGTCACAGTTGGAAGTTGAAGACTCAGATGAATCACAAGGATGTTAGGAAGTATTTCTTCAGTCACAGAGTGGTCAGGAAGTGAAATAGTTTGGGAAGCGATGTAGTGGATGCAGGATACATACATAGCTTTAAGAAGAGGTATGATAAAGCACATGGCGCAGGGAGAGTGACCCAGTAGCGTATAACGACAGTTATTTGGCATCGTTCTTGAATGAGCCTCAAAACCATGCCAATGTATGCCAAATTTCTGACATAACCCTAACTCCTCTAGACTTTGAGAAAGCCAACGCTGACATGCCCATGCACTCAGCCCCAGGCCCAGACTCGTGGAACTCTGTGTTCATTAAGAACTGCAAAAAAAAACCTCTCATGGGCCCTAAGTATGCTATGGAGATGGATCATAGACACTTGTGAGATTCCACAGTCACTGAAAACAACGGATATAGCCACACTCCACAATGGTGGCAGCAAAGCAGTAGCTAAGAACTGTAGACCAATAGTTTTAGCGTCCAATATAATAAAAATCTTTGAAAGAGTTCTAAGAAGCAGGATAGCAAACCATTTGGACTCCCAAAAATTGCACAACCCAGGGCAACATGGTTACAGAGCAGGTCGCTCCTGCCTCTCACAACTGCTAGACCACTATGATATGGTCTTAGATGCACTGGAAAACAAACAGAATGCAAAAAACTTTGACAAGTGCGATCATGGTATAATAGCACACAAAATGCGTGCTAAAGGGATAACTGGCAAAGTAGGCAGATGGATATTCAACTTTCTAACCAATCGAACACAAAGAGTAGTGGTAAACAGAGTTAAATCGGATGCTGCCATAGTGAAGAGCTCTGTCCCACAAGGCACAGTACTCGCACATATCCTGTTCCTCATTCTCATATCAGACATAGACAGGGATGTAAACCATAGCACTGTATCATCCTTTGCAGATGATACTAGGATCTGCATGAGAGTGTCATCCATTGAGGACACGGCAAATCTCCAAGAAGATATAAACCAAGTTTTCCAATAGCCAACAGAAAACAAATATGATGTTCAATGAAGACAAATTCCAACTACTCTGTTATGGAAAACTGGAGGAAATAATAGCTAGGACTGAGTATACTACAAATTCTAATCACACAATAGAGTGGAAAAGTAATGTGAAAGACCTGGGTGTGGTAATGTTCGAAGACCTCACCTTCAAGGACCACAACAATGCCACTATCACATCTGCGAGGAAACTGATAGGATGGATAATGAGAACATTTAGAACAAGGGATGCTAAGCCAATGATAATCCTTTTTAAATCACTGGTTCTCTCTAGGCTAGAATACTGCTGTACATTAACATCCCCATTCAAGGCAGGTGAAATTGCAGATCTAGAGAATGTACAGAGAACCTTTAGTGCACGTATAAGTTCCATCAAACACCTTAACTACTGGGAACGCCTGTACGCACTAGACTTATATTCACTGGAGCGCAGGCGAGAGAGATATATCATAATCTACACCTGGAAGATTCTGGAGGGACTGGTGCCTAATATGCACACAGAAATCACGCCATACGAAAGCAAAAGACTTGGCAGACGGTGCAACGTACCCCCAGTGATAGGTAGGGGCGCCACTGGTACACTAAGAGAAAACACAATGAATGTCCGGGGCCTAAGACTGTTCAACAGCCTCCCACCAGCATAAGGGGCATTACCAGTAGGCCTCTGGTTGTCTTCAAGAGGAAGCTGGACAGATACCTAAAGTCAATGCCAGATCAGCCGGGCTGTGGTTCGTACGTTGGACTACGTGTAGCCAGCAGTAACAGCCTCGTTGATCAGGTCCTGATCCACCTGGAGGCCTGGTCATAGACCGGGAGGCGGGGACGTCGATCCCCGGAATGCCCTCCAGGTAGACTCCAGGTGGGAAGGCTCAAGTACTTTGTGAGAAGGTACAAGGCATCATGGGTCTCAAGATTGCCTATTCATTGTTCCATTCTCCTCAATTATTTCAGTTTCTTCCTGAGAATTGCGTCAATGACATAGCTTTCCAGAGGTGCTCCAAGCAAGACACTATTTGTAGGGGCAATGACTGTTGCTCCTGGTAGTTTTGATATCACTGCATCTATCACTTGTTGATTGACTGAGATGATTTCACATTTGGATGGATTCAAGATGTGACCCATTTCCTGTCCCTGTGTCATCACCACTGTAAGATAATCTAGAAGGGACTCCTTTGTACTTGCTAGTGTGCCATCATCTAAGAACCAAATGTTTAGTTCACTGGTCAGTCTGACTGTCATTTCCCTAACCGCTATACAGAAGAGAAATGGTTCGAGAGGATCCCCTTGTTGGACACCCTCTGATGACATGATTTCGTGCTCTTCAAACAGGAGCATTAATTCCATGCTATAACCAGCTGAAACAAAAGGGAAGAGACCAGGGAAATGTTATTATACAGCTGCTAATACCACGTCTCTTTTCAGATTATATGCATTCTTGAAATCTATTATTAACATTGTCCTCAGGTAAGTTGTTGATATACGCCCTTGTTGCGTGAACTGCTGCTTCACTTCCTTGAGAGATCCCAAAGCCAAGCTGGTTTGCTTGAAGCATCATGACCGCCTCTGCACGAATACTTCGGACAGCAGCTTTGGAAACGAGGCGGGTAAAAGTGTTGCCACTATAATTGGCCTAATTCCTCCATCCTTCTTTGTAAGGGCACAAAGTGATGCACCAAAAAAGAAAAAAATTAATTTCATCAGGAATCAGACCAGCCAAGGAATTGTTGACGAACCTTGTGATCTCTGACAGCAGTGTCTCTGCAATCTCCCCGATAACTGGATTAACCATTTCCTTTAAATGCTGTGGCCTTACTCCAGTGTAACCCCCAGCAGAGCCGGATGAGAACGACATTATTGCTTTGTAAATGTCTGAGTCTTGCAAAATCAATGGTTCCACAGTAGGGACAGCGGTGTTAGAACTGTTGGTATATATATATACATTTATAAGGTACCACCTCTAGAACTTTACTGGGGACCCTCATCCTCAGAGAAGACAATAAACGTACCTCAGGGAAATCTCAAGGTTCTCCCCAGAGCTGTTTGAATATTTTCTTCTCATACCACCCCCTAAATATATTATATTTGTACTTTATTAATAGACAGAATACATTGACAGAAAACACAAACATGAACATGAATACATTAGTACAATATATATCAAGGATTATGAATCTCCTTCAGCTCCTCCGAAGCCGGAAGCGAGTGTAGCATGCAGCATGCATTTTCCCTCTGGATGGCCATGCTGACAGAATAAAAACAGAATGACAGCAGCTGAGGGAGAGGACACAAAGGCGAAAGGATCTAGGAGGAGAAACAAGGACAGAATCAGCAGAGGACAACCAGAGCAGGGCAGGGCAACAAGAGCAAGCACACACAGAACCATCCCCAGAACCCCACAACCAATCACTCTATCCCAAAACAAACTACAATCCACACTCACAGCCCCCACTCTACACTCCAATATAGAATCCCACAGTACACTGCCAGGTCCCCCACCCTCACAGACCCCCAAAACACAGTGTTGGAGAGGAAACTGAAGGTATGGAACACCGACGCTGAAGGAATAACAAATAAGTGGGAGGAGTGGCACGAAAAAGATAAAGAGGCATCACCGGACATAATAGCTCTCACAGAAACCAACCTCGGAGGTATTATAACAGATGCCATCTTTCCAACGAGATATCAGATCCTGAGGAAAGACAGAGGGAACAGAGGGGGTGGAGGAGTGGCACTGCTGATCAAAAACCGATGGGATTTTGATGAGCTGGAAAAAGGAGAGAGGAGAAGCAAGAGATTACATAGTAGGAACGCTTCAGTCTGGAGGTCACAAGGTGGTAATTGCAGTGATGTATAACAGAGCGATGGTTGACACACTGGCTGAAGTGGCCAGAAGGGCTTATGCGAGCAGGGCATGCTACTGCTCATGGGTGACTTCAACCACAATGAAATCGATTGGGAGAACTTGGAGCAACATGGGGGCCAAGAAACGTGGAAAGCTATGATGGAAGTAGTACTGGAAACCTTAATGTACCAACACGTAAGGAACACTACCAGAGAAAGAGGGGAGGATGAACCAGTGAGACTGGACCTAGTATTCACCTTGAGAAGTTCAGATATTGAGAACATCACATATGAAAGACCCCTTGGGGCCAGTGATCATGTGGTTAAGCTTCGAATACACAGTACATGACAAGTGGAGGGGGAAGCAGGAAAAGCCAGACGAATGAAGCCAAACTACAAGAAAGGGGACTACGCGGGCATGAAGAACTTCCTGAACGGGGTTCAGTGGGACAAAGAACTGGCAGGAAAGTCAGTAAACGAGATGATGGAATATGTGACAACAATATGCAAGGAAGATGAGGAGAGGTTTGTCCCCAAGGGTAATAGGAATAATGAAAAAAACGGGATGAGCCCTTGTTTCACAAAAAGATGCAGGGGGGTCAAAATCAAGTGTGCTAGGGAATGGAAGAAGTACAGAAGGCAAAGGATGAAGGAGAATAAGAAGCGCAGTCATATAGCCAGAAATGAATATGCACAGGTAACAAGGGAGGCCCAGCGACAATATGAAAATGACATAACAGCGAAAGCCAAATCTGACCCGACAGCCACATCAGGAGGAAAACAACAGTCAAGGACCAGGTGATCAGGATAAGGAAGGAAGGAGGAGAGATCTCAAGAAACGACCGCGAAGTATGTGAGGAACTCAACATGAGATTCAAAGAATTGTTCACAGAGGAGACAGAAGGGACTCCAGAGAGACGGAGATGAGGGGTACACCACCAAGTGTTGGACACAATACATGCAACCGAGGAAAAAGTGAAGAGGATGCTGAGTGAGCTAGATACCTCAAAGGCGATGGGGCCGGTTAACATCTCTCCATGGGTCCTGAGAGAAGGAGCAGAGGCGCTATGTGTACCCCTAACAACAATATTCAACCCATCTATCAAGGAGACTACCTGAGGTATGGAAAACAGCAAATGTAGTCCCAATTTTTAAAAAAGGAGACAGACATGAAGCACAAAATTACAGACAAGTGTCACTGTCATGTATAGTATGCAAAGTAATGGAGAAGATTATCAGGAGAAGAGTGGTGGAGCACCTAGAAAGGAATGAACTTATCAACAACAGCCAACACGGCTGTTGACAGAGTGACAGCAGTAAGACAAGAGAGAGGGAGGGTAGATTGCATTTTCTTGGACTGTAAGAAGGCGTTTTTCACAGTTCCACGAAGAGATTAGAGCAAAAGCTGGAGGACCAGGATGGGATAACAGGGAAGGAACTCCAATGGATCAGGAAGTACCTGTCAGGAAGAAAGAAGCGAGTCATGGTACGTGGCGAGGTGTCAGAGTGGGCGCCTGTGACGAGTGGGGTTCCACAGGGGTCAGTCCTAGGACCAATGCTGTTTCTGGTATTTGTGAACGACATGACGGAAGGAATAGCCTCCGAAGTGTCCCTGTTTGTAGATGATGTGAAGTTGATGAGAAAAATTCAATCGGACGAGGACCAGGCAGAACTACAAAGGGATCTGGACAGGCTGCAGGCCTGGTCCAGCAATTGGCTCCTGTAGTTCAACCCCACCAAGTGCAAATTCATGAAGATTGGGGAAGGGCAAAGAAGACCGCAGACAGAGTACGAACATGTGAGAACACTGACTGAGAGGAATTAATGAACAATCGACTTATTCTCTCAAACTTCTCGACAAATAATGAAAATAAAATGCTCACTGTGAAACTAGAACACTCGGTGACGACATGTGGGTGATGTCAGGCGTGACATCGCGAGTGACGTCAGCAGACGTCGCGAGGAACGTCAGGCAACATCGTGGGTGACGTCGCGAGGTGACGTTCTGGAGTCAGGCAGCATCATGGTGATGTCAATGAAGTCAGGCAGCATCGTGACGTCATGGTTTGATGCGGCAGCATACCACTACACGTGACTTGCTGATCCACGTGGCTTGGAGATCCACGTGGCTTGTAGATCAACGTGGCTTGTAGATCCACGTGGCTTGCTGATCCACGTGGCTTGTAGATCCACGTGGCTTGGTGATCACCCCACGTGGCTTACTTATAAATGGTGGAAGCGGTGCCTCACAGCAGTTGTGTTTGCCCGAGAGGGGAGGAAGAGGAATGAAGTTTGTCTTCACTCCATCACTCTACACAAGAAGCATCCATCTCTCAACGAGTTATCCTGATGTCGTGTCTGCAAATCTCAGCATCCAGACACAGGTACATGCAGGATCCAGGTAGAAATTTGTCTAATTCTCCGAGAAATAGCGTCACTGACTTCACGCCACAGCATCCCACCACTGCCACCATTTATAACGACGGTTATTTGGTGTCGTTCTTGCAGAGCGGGGTTGAAATGATAATGCTTCGGAGGCTTCTTACTTTATTTGTAATAAAGGGTGGGGTACACAAGCTGTGTGTCTGTGGCCATGGCCCGGGTGGGCCATGCCTTGCGAGGGAGAGGAGTTTGGCCTGTTGACTGACTGATATCTGTGCGCCAAGTGAGGGAGAGGCAGGGTGTCGCAGACTGACTTGGGGTATGCCTACAGGCTTGCCCTCTGGCAGAAACTATGGGAACTAGCATGGCGCGAAATATGAACTCAGCTGGCAGACAGCATGGGCTGTCTATGCAGACAGCATGGGCTGTCTTTGCAGACAGTCAGGCTGTCTACAAGTGGCCAGTGAAGAGGCGGGGCCAGGAGCTATGACTCGACCCTGCTACCACATCTAGGTGAGTACAACTACGTGACTACACACACACACACACACACACAGAGGCACAACTGAAAGCTGAAGACTCGGATAAGTCAAAGGGATGTTAGGAAGTATTTCTTCTGCCATAGAGTAGTCAGGAAGTGGAATAGTCTAGCGAACAATATAGTGGAGGCAGGAACCATACATTGTTTTAAGACAAGGTATGATAAAGCTCATGGAGCAGGGAGAGCAGATACCCAGTAGCGGACAGCGAATAGGCGGGGCCAGGAGCTGAGTCTCGACCCCTGCAACCACAATTATGTGAGTACACACACACACACACACATCCACTTCTCCGAGGCTATGGGTCCCACAATTTGTACCATTGGTATACATATGTATATACAAATATATATATATATATATATATATATATATATATATATATATATATATATATATATATATATATATATATATATATATATATATATATATATATATATATATATATATATAAGTAGTGGAGAAAGTCCTGTATGGCTCGGAAGTAGATACTTCCGGTCTGCCCAACTTCCGGTATGGCCAACCCCCATTTCCGGTCTGTCCGACCCCCACTTCCGGTCACCCACTCCGGTCGGCCCCCACCCCCTTGACCCCCACCCCTTGACCCCCTTGACCCCCTGGCCCCCTTTTTTTTTTTTTTTTTTTCGCGCCCTTTACGCGCCCGCCCGCCCCGCGCCCCGCCCCGCGCCCTTCCGCGTCGAGCCGCCCCGAGCTGCCTTCTGCAGCGCCTTCTGCTGCGGATCGCCCCCGCTTCTCGATTTTTTTTTCAATATATTTTTTTCGATTTTATTTTCAATTTTTTTAATTTTTTACTTGACCTCTATGGAGAGTCAGGGATATGGTAACTCCCTATGGGGTAGAAATTTTCTAGATTTCAATAAAAAAACGAAAAGACTCGATTTCAATATTCTATCACCCCTACACTTCCTTGGATCAAGTTTTGAAGACCCCCCTATGGGGGCAAGCATTTTGTATAACCCCCTATGGGGTATGGTAAAAGATCCCCCTATGGTGTCTCCCCTATAATACTTCCTCTCTAAGTTAAATGAGATACTATCAAGTATAACCCCTATGGGGTATGTTAAAAGAATTAAAAGTGTGTGACGTCATCACTGGTTCGCCAACAAGTTCATTCAAGTATCTTTCTCTTATTATATTATAAGAATTAAAAGTGGTGTGATGTGACGTCATCACAGTACTTCCTCTCTTTCAGTTAAAATGAGCTAAAAGAACAACAAGTATCCCTATGGGGTCTGTTTTTAAGTTAAACGAGATACTATCAAGTATAACCCCCTATGGGGTATGTTAAAAGAATTAAAAGTGTGTGACGTCATCACTGGGTCGCCAACAAGTTCATTCAAGCGAGCCCAGGTGTGAGGTCACGTGATGTTTACCCGTGACGTCACAATATTTCCTCGAATCAAGTACCCCTATGGGGTGTCTAAGTTAAACGAGCTAAAATTAGGTTAACACTAATACACATTTTTCATTTATTTATTTTATTAATACATTTTCAGTCTTACATTATCATAGGAAAAACATAACAGGTACATTAACATGGTAAAAACTCTTCAAAAAAAATTCTGAGCATTTTGATCAGGGTCTTCGTCATCTGATATATAATAAACTTCTGGGGAGGATGACGGGGGAGAGGCAGGTGGGTAGTTTATGGGCGGAGTCGGGGAATTGAACAAAAAATATTCCATCTCTGTCCATACGCACTTATCACATATACAATCGACATTACATTCTTCACGGCTCGAAGAATCATATACTACATTTTGGGTAAAAGACGCATTATCATTCAACGTGGTGGCAGTTACGACTGGATCGACAATCATTTGAGGTGCAGCTCCCTCTCCGTGGGGGGAGGGTAGGAGCCCCACTACCTCTGGTGGGGTCATCACTAAGACATTCATCAACTCCTCAATCATATCTTCCTCTTATTGCATTGAATGAATTAAAAGTGTGTCGCCTCTGATTTTCTCGGATATTTTCTAACATCCTCATTATATCTACACCTGGCAAAAGATTTTTCAAACATTAGAAGAATAAGGTAGACATTTTCAACATTAGAAGAATAAGGTAGACATTTTCAAACATTAGAAGAATAAGGTAGACATTTTCAAACATTAGAAGAATAAGGTAGATATTTTCAACATTAGAAGAATAAGGTAGACATTTTCAAACATTAGAAGAATAAGGTACACACATTTTTATCATTAGAAGAATAAGGTAGACATTTTCAAATATTACAAGAATAAGATACACATTTTCAAAATATTAGAAGAATGAGGTAGACTTACCATTTACTATAGATGGAATATGATGATTATTCCAACACGAGCAAGGATGTTGGCTTCCTTCCTCATAAACACCACCAACGGAATATTGGGTTGGATTCATCCTGGCCTGGTGTGCTAGTGAACTTGACCCTAGATTCGCCGGTACATCCAGCCCGGGTGACCCAGTGCTCCCATTTATACCAGTGCTGTGACCTATGCCCCGCCTCTCAGAGGTCTATCCACTGTACGATAATTCTAATATTTTACACAAATTTTCATAATTCCACATTGATTTATTAGCAAATACACTTGCACATGGAGGCATATTAAAATGATCATATGCAAATTTCATTATATATTGATCATTCTTTAACGTATTTCTACTAAAAATTTTAAATAAATGCGGCAAAATTTTATTTACATTATAATTTGTTAATTTATACACAAAATATATGGCGTATATCCCACATACCAGAGATTTTTCATGTTGTATCCTTCGATTAATACCATATACTAATTTTCTCTTATATATAATTTTCTCATATATATTCGTATAATGCTCCAAATCCATTCCAAAACTGTCTAAGCATATTAACATATGTTTATTCACATATATAGTAATCCAATGACCCATATTTTCATCTTGGTCATTCAATATATTTACGATAAATATTACCGGTTTATCCTCTATCCTCATAATAATTTCGGTTATATTATTTGCGGCAAAACACCCCATATATGTGGCATATCTTCCCGTATGATGTTTCAAGGCATTATTTACCTCTTCACAATTCATGGTCTATACTCGCGAATGCAATATTACTGATCTATTTTCATTTATATTTAAAATCGCATTAGTTTCACCAAACATCAAACAAATTCTATTCTCAGCTTTTGGTTCACCAAATGACATAACTATTCTCAAATTACCATTCTTCTCAACAGCTATGGCATTCTTAACCTGCTCACTTCTCAGATCAACACCTAATACAGTTCTACCTTCGACAAAGGCCTTATATGTAATCAGATGCTCAGCCTCCAAACCCAAAGATTTCAAGGTTGCGTAATATAACGTACTCGCATGGGTAGGAAACTTACAATCAATATTAAGAATCATTTCTGAATTAACTGTTACCCTGAAATATGTTAAATCTTCATGTTGAAAATATAATGGATTAAAATTATATCCTCCATCATATGACTTCATGTCAACTAATACAATAAATAATTTATCTGGTATTACTTGACCCCAAGGATTATCTGCGATCAACTGCGTCTGATTCGAGGTGAGAATATATGATTTAAATAATGTCTTCTTGAATAGATACTCACACCCTGCGGGTTTATCCTCATACTCGAATTTAATGCAATTAATGCATTCGTATAAGGAATAACTTTATCGATCCATAATTTTATCGAATTAATATTATATTTATACTTTTTATCAGTTAATGGTGTCATAATTGCCCATGCTGGTGAGTGCAATTCAAGTCTCAATCGACATTCGACACTATCCAAGATATATTCGTGGAGACTACTCACATCCAACATCAAAGGGAAACAAGTATTCACTTCATTCGATAATTTACCTTCATCTTTCTTAATAGCGTCAAAATCACTCGTTGTAATAGTACTACTCGATGTGTCCTTATTTCGAAAGAAAGCTATTCTTCCCAATGTATCTAATTTCGACGGTGATAAGTGCTTAAGCAGTTTAATATAACCCATATATGAATAAAATGGATTCGACTCTATTATCTGTTCATTGAGATACAAACACACAGATTTGAATATTGTTTGACTTATAGAATTCACAAATAACACCTTATCTCCATCCACCAATGCACTTCCATCCTCCTTTGTTATATTGATGTTCATTTCCATTGTTAGACTCGTTAAATCTAAAAAATGGCCTTCTGAACTTTGTATTCTAAATTCGAGAAATTTATCAGAACCCTGATTTACAGGTAATACTTCACAGGTGCGCCTTGCTGCTATTGAAGATTCAATAATGGTGTGTCCTGGTAATTTTGGGAAACCGTCAGTTATCAAATGAGTATAACTGGGAACGGGGGCGTTGAGCCCCCCTGGTGTAACGTATAGAGCACCAGCCGACATATTAACGTTATGAAAGCTAACCATAAACTAATGTTATTAAACATTCCATTTTCTTTTATTGTTAATTTTCAATCGTTTCAATCCAATTTTTCTACTTCCTCCGGATAATAATTTTTGTCCAACACCCTTCAATGTTTCTACACCTCTATTCCTCGCTGAATTTTTTAATGCAATACCGCTATTAACATCGTTCAACACATTTTGTCCATATTGTAATACTCCCGGGGCAAAGGTATTCAATAAGAATGGTAATGCTTTTCTGGCTATCCCACTCAGAAATGTCAATAATCCCCCACCCCTCCCTCTAGCTTTATATAATATGATATCATCCAAACCTCCCCCTTTCACTCTCGAAGTATCAAAGAGATTCAGGAATGATTCCACTGAAGGAGGAGAGAAACTCGTTCTCATCTTGACGGGTCGTACAATATTAACTCAACTTGATCATTCACCCTCGTTTTATAGGTCTCAAATGAAGTACACATACAGTAGAAGACTTTTCATTATATTGAATTAATCTTCCTTTCTGATCAGCGAGCTTAATAGACACTTGATCAATTATCTTTTTATTGAGGGGTTTATACATTGTAGGATCGTAATTAGATCTTAATGTATTAATATCAACTACCCCTAAAAGAGATACCAACTGATCCCCAAAATTAATGGGATCAATCAGATCACTATATATTAACATATAATTAATACCTGATTCAGGATCGGGTGGGTTTACTGCCTTTACACCAGACTCGTTACAAATAACTTCATTTTTACTGGTAAAGACATACAGAGTTTCATTACCTGAGAACCCCAACATATCACATCCTTCTCTATCAAATTCTAACCCCACATAACCGCTTTTAATATTCGGTGGTAGTATAATTCTTTTTTTCAAGTTAATAACTACTCTGTTTATTCCATGGTGATAAGTGAATACAATTGAATTTTTTGGGATGATAATACCTGTACTTCTTTTAACTAGGCCTAACATATTATCATTAATGTCCTCATTTATCGCTTCTAAAATCCTCGCCATATCACCTCCAATAATTTTGCTCATATCAATTTTATGAATAAATTTATTTATTGTAGATTTCTCATATTTAATACATATATTCAAATTCTTTTGTGGTATATAATGTGTCTTGGGATAAATTATATTTTTCAGAGCAACCTCATAATCAATTTTATTATCTAATATAATGGGATCATATAATTTATTAATGAAAGCCGAGGGTGTATTGGTGGGAAATAAATCAACACTGGAATCACTACAGACGTATAGAAGACGTTCAGCCATCTCGACACTCTTATAACCCAGACTGAGTAAAAACACATAATCACAGAACTTATATACTCACCTAATATGTTATCCACGATGATTCCTCTCGCGTTGCACCTCCTCCTTTATGCAATAATTGTCTTCTCACTTTTGGATTCCTCACAAAATCGAAATGTATACCTGATATATTTAATAAATGCTTTATTTCTGATAAGTGATTAGACTCGATTCTTCTCGCTGATTTCACATTATTTTCTGATAATACATTTAATATTTCAATAATATTACGTCCAGTTATGGGGGTAAGAAGGTCACCATTCTCATCCCAACTCACCAAAGGATTCCTTTTTAATAAATCCAACATTGATTTCACATATTCTATATTTCGCGCAACCACTCTTATGTGCATCAAACTTGATAAATCTGGGGTTCTCTCAGGTTTCACCGATTCAAGGGCAGGTGGATTAACTACTCTGACGGGATTACGCTTGCGTTTAATCCCACGCTTTGAACATCTACCTCCCCCTTCTAAACTCATATCACCCCCCGATTTTACAAACTCCAGGGGGGGTTTCCGTTTCATAACTGAAGTTGGTATAAGATATAATTCTTTCATGATTTATTAAACAACCTAGAAATAATATTTACTGCTAGAGGTAATATAATACTTAAAAGGTTTCCACCTCTGATACTCAACAAATATTTCTTTTTACGTTGAAAACTAATTTTCTTACAAGCTAATGCTCTAATCTCATTCTTGTACTTTTTAAATATTTTTGAATCTAGCGGTATTTTATTCTTGATCAAATTCTTGAAAATCTCACTAATACAACTTATATGTGTTTTCTTAAACTGTTGTATTAAACTCTTCCGTTGATTGCGGGGAAGACCGGAAAGTAATGTAATTAATTCCTTAAATTTTTCTAATAATGATTTTCCCATTATATCTTCAATAAATCACCTTCTTTGACCCATGAATTAAAAGTTGAATCATATCCTTTATATGATACCAAATAATGCGTAATACCACCAATTTTTTTTCGTTTCAATACTCTTTCGATAATATATTCTGGCGGTGGTGTGACTGGTATCAATTCTTGACGATAAAATGTTCCTTTAATCTTTTCACCCTTCAAATCTTCCAAATGATATGTTGTCGTAGGTTGTGAATCATTAATTTTATATATTTTAAATATTTCCTCTGTATTTTGCGTGTGAAACCCCCGGTTAAACGTGGATGTTCTCCGGCTCAGAGTCACTCTTGTTGTGTCTCCAACAACCAATTTCTTACTGATACGTTTCTTATCGGATCTTCCATTTTTATAATTTATACGAAACTGATTCCTTATATCATTCAATGTCGTAATACCATGGACTTGTAATGGGGTTTTACCACCGATCCCCGAGTGTGGAGATGAATTTTACGCATCTACCAATGCGCTTAACACTTTTGAATAATTAAATGTATTGGCACTTGTCATATACTTGTATAATTTACGTTTTAACGTTTGCAAGACCCTCTCTGCAATGGAAGCTTTTGTTTCATTCGAAAATACATGATATATCTTTATGCGTTTACTTTTGAGATAATTCTGTACATGTTTATTTAGAAACTCTCTGCCTTTATCTGTAAATAATCTCGATATATTCTTAGCTTTTTCATTATCTAATATTTTTGTAATGCATGTAAAGTGTTCGGTCCGTCTTTCTTTTTCATGAGTATTGCTTGTAAATATCTCGAAAAAACATCGATACACACGAGAATGTATTTATATCCGTCATTGTATCTGGATAATTTAGACATATCCCCCAAATCACAAGTTAATATCACCTGAGGTTTCGGCGCAATTATTTTCCTGCGAGGAAACGTTTTAGGTTTAAGCACATGTAAAGTATGTGATCTTTCTGAAGTTAAGAAATTTCTAACCTCTTTCAAGGTTATGGAAGGTTCAATCTTTTTTACAGCTACATATAAATTGTTTATACCAGAGAATGATCCCACAGAGTGAACGTCTTTATAAACCTTTTCAATTAATTTTTTTCGCTCCATTGATATACAATTTCGTAGGAATCCTGACGTAACACATTGGTTCGCAACTGTAATGCTTCTGGGGTATTTAATGCAAGGTCTATAAATAAATAACCAAATGGTGATCGGTTTATGGCGGATTTATACATATTAACAAATTCTTTATTTTTACCGAAAATTTGTCGACCTAGAATCTCTATTTGACCGAGGTCTCTCATTTTGAATAAAGAAAAATGAGTAGCGTTTAAAGCCATGGTACGGCTGTATCGCCCCCCGTGAAATATATTTTGAGTAATCAGAATAATGCTTATATTATGATGTCTACCTTTAGTAAAACATTCCAGAATAATTTCGCTGTTACCAGCTTTTAAAAATAGATCATCAACAATAATTAATGTATTTTCATCAGGTGATGCAATAACATTCTGTGGATCAATAATATCTTTACTTAATGATAATTTATGAGATATCTCTGACTCTTGTTCTAAGGGATGAGATCCCACACCGCATATTATAATGTTATGAAATTTCTCATGATATAACTTTATTAATTTTGATGTGAAATAAGATTTGCCACTATTCGAATAACCAGCAATGATAATTCTGGCTGGATAACGAAATATATCAACATCAGCAGCAGTGTATGCTTTCAAGTACATTTTTTAGTGTTATCGAGAATTTTTTTACCATATCTCTAGGGGAGAAACCAATTTGTGTTTACCGTAGAGAGATATAAGGTATACTACAAATATTAATGAATTTTCAAGATATATATATCAGCGTTAAGAGGGAAACTGAAGTGTCGCCACGTTAATTCTTTTAAATTATCGAGAGAAAAGATCTCCCTCACACCTGCATCTCTAAGATGCAGGTGGGCACACATTATTTTCTCTCTAAAATATAGGGCAGAAATCTGTCTTGTCTGCATAAAGGGGATTATCGATATTTAATTGGAAAAAAATGACCGCAGGTGACCTAGCATCTTGTCCCGGCTACATTTGTGCGAGTTCACACCTGCTCTTGTCTGCATAAAGATGATTAATGACATTAAATTAGAAAAAAATGACCGCAGGTGAGCTAGCATCTTGTCCCGGCTACATTTGTGCTCCCTCACACCTGCTCTTGTCTGCATAAAGATGATTAATGACATTAAATTAGAAAAAAATGACCGCAGGTGAGCTAGCATCTTGCCCCGGCTACATTTGTGCTCCCTCACACCTGCTCTTGTTTGTATCTTAGAGACGCAGGTGGGCAGTGAGGTCGCGGGTGAACATCACGTGACCCCACAGTATTTCCTTTCTAAAATAAATACAGGTCAGAAAATCTACCTTGGGTGTGTGTGCATAAAGGTGATTTTATAGAAAAATGTAGATGAACCCCTAATCACTCCCCCCCCCCTTACGAGGGGGGGGGAGATGAATCATATAAGGAAAGGAGGTTGGCAGGCAGAGTCCCTATTGTGTTTCCAGTCTTCAAGTGTGTCGGACGTCATCTGTGAATCTAGCTACATCATGAAGAATGGTGAGTTGAAATTCTTACCATTATATAGTTAAGGGAATATTATTTAGTTAAGGGAATATTATTTAGTTAAGGGAATATTATTTAGTTAAGGGAATATTATTTAGTTAAGGGAATATTATTTAGTTAAGGGAATATTATTTAGTTAAGGGAATATTATACCCCAAAGGGCGCCTTTCTGATGAATTAGTAAACTGTGAAATATTCTTACCATTATTTAACTTTATGAAATATTCTTACCAGTCATTAATTTAGTTAATGAATATATTTCTTAACAGAGGATAAGAAACGGATCCACGCGAATTACGTGGGAGCAATAATTAATAGGAAGTTATCCATAATGCGAAGAATATCCACTATCGAGAGCGGAGATACACGCGCTAATGAGAGACTGATGGAAATGAAGGCTGAGTGGGATCGTGTAGATAAATTATGGAAGAAGGCTATACAAACAGGTATGTATCTTTTCTGTGTGTGTGTGAGGGAGAGAGCAGGTGAGGTCATGACCTCAGGCGCTGGGGTGAGCCTGTGATGGGTAATGGGTGTGTGTGAGGTAGAGGTCATGGCCTCAGGCGCTGAGGTGGGGCTGTGATCAGAGATAACAAAATGTACCATAGTGGAACTTATCATTTTTTTTAATGAAAACGAGAAAAATTATTGGTTATGAATAGATATACTTTTCTCCACAGAAAATGAGTTAACAGATACCACCTCACAACGAGGAGGTGCGAGCGCGAATACTTCAGCGGGCGTGAATGAGGGAGCGAGCACCTCACATGATGCGCACACAAGTACTTCACAGCGTGGAGGTGCGAGCGCGAATACTTCAGCGGCCGTGAATGATGAAGATTCCTCATCTCAGGAAGACGATGAGTATCCTGAAATTATCACATATATACAGAATTTTCGAGGTAGGCACACAGTGAGGAAATATAGTGTCCCCTCAACTTATGAGAGAGATTTAAGAATGTATTTGCATGAATATAGAGAATATTTTATAGGAGAAATGCGAGATATGTATGATAGATCACCTATGGCAATGTCGCTCAGAATCCATCCGATTGTTATTATTAGAACATTACGTCAGAATATATCAGGTGATGATCAGAATGGTCAGTTTGTGATAAATTTAGCCTTTGAGATAGTTAGTGAAGAGGAAATATCTGAAGTATTTGATCGATGGGTGGAAACAATATTGGAAAGGTACGACACAGAATTACAAGATCAGGAAGGTTCTGGTTGGATCATAGATCAAATTGAATCTTTCAGTATGGAATATGTCAAGGTAGAACTTAAAGTACAATTAGGAACATATATGCAATATCCCAAGAAATTGAGAGGAAGTCAATATATTTTTAATCCTGTCGTTAATGATGGTTTGTGTGTACTGCGAGCTTTTGCCGCCTATCAATGTCATAAAAAGAACATGTCGTGGAAAAATATAGATAGAGTTGTAAATACTAAGAGAGGATGTCTTAATCAGGCAAAATCTTCTATAGATGATTTTCCCATTACCCGTGATAAGTTAGGAATATTAGAGAAGGAAAATAAGGTAGCATTATATGTTTATCAATTAAGAAAGGATAAAGATGGATCGTTCGTATCCATGTGTCGTAAGGGGGATAAGAAATATAAGGATATTATGTGCGCGCTAATGTTGAATGAATCCCATTTGGTTTTCATCAAAGATTTTGACGGGTATGTTAGATCTATAATGAATGAACATGGTGAAGTAAAGAAGCATTGTCATAGATGTTTGATGAAGTTGAATACCCAGGAAGAGTTAGATATCCACGAAGAAGGATGTAAAATCAATCAGACTCTCGTATTCAAACCAGAAGGCACAACTGTGCATTTTAAAAATTTTAGTCATGCTCATTCCAGTGAATACATCGGTGTTTTTGATTTCGAATGTGCGTTAGATAGCACTCTCCCCGCGGGTAAAATTGAGTCTCGACATAAAGCCATTGCTTATTGTTATATTATAATTGATCGCAGAGGTGAAGTAGTGTGTATGAAGAATTATAAGGGTGAAGATGCTGTTAATCATTTTATTTTAAATGTCAATGGGGATTGGTCTAAGATAAAGTTTAAAAGAGAATATTATGTAATCCATATGACGGAGGAGGATAATGCTAGATATGATGCACAGACTACTTGTGAATTATGTTATACTACCTTCAAAGATACTAAATCAAAACATAGACATCATGATCATACTTTAAAATTTAATAATTACATCGGCGCATACTGCGATCGTTGTAATATGCAATGTAAAGATAAGACGAATAGATTATTATTATTTTGTCATAACATGTCGTATGATTTAGGAATAATTTTAAAGGAGTTGCAAGTCGATACGAAAGAAATTGAACTTCATTCGAAACAAGGTCTTAAATTCTTGAAAGTGGATATAGGTCAGCTTAGGTTCCAAGATTCCTTGAGTTTAATGAACGGGTCTCTGTCCAGTTTAGCCGATCAACATATTAAAGCTGGTAAATCATTGAAATATACCGAGACTATTCTGAAAGATGCGCCTAAGGATGTCTTACCATTATTGTGTAAAGGAAAACAAGTCTTGTGCTATGATTATATAGATAATTTAAAGAAACTAGACGAAACAAAATTACCGAGTAAAGATCATTTTTTTAATTCTCTGAGAAATAGCGTTATTAGTCAGGAGGATTATGATCATGCAGTGAAAGTATTTGAGCTGGGGAAATGTAAGACGTTAGGAGATTATTTGATGTTGTATCTCAAGACAGACGTTGGATTGTTAGCCGATGTCTTCATGGAGTGGCGTAAAACACTCAAAGATATTTACAAACTCGATGTCAGTAATTACATAAGTTTACCTTCATTCAGTTGGGATGCATTCCTCTTAAAAACGAATGTGAAATTGGATATGATATATTCCCATCAATTATATGATCTGATTAAAAGGAATCTCAGAGGGGGGTTCACATGTGCAGTTAATCAGTATACTAAAGCTGATAATCCTTTAATTAATCCTAATTTTGATGTTGAGAGTGGGATGGGCACACATATTTTATATCTAGATTTCAATTCTTTGTACGCCAGTGCTATGGTAGAAGCTCTCCCCCAGAACGGCATAAGAAAATTATCGATTGAGGAGCAGAATGCTTTCCTGGATGTGGGGTTAAGTAATGTGTCGTGTGAGGGTGAAAAGGGGTATTGGATAGAATGCGATACCAAACCTGTGAATCCCGAGGTAGCTAGACGCACAGATGAACTCCCCTTGATATTGTCACATATGAATATATCAGAAGAAATGTTATCGCCTTATTGTGAATCTGTTTTAAGAAATGAAGGTAGAAAAATCCCCAAATCTAATTGGAAATTAGTGGCAAGCCATTTACCTCAGAAAAATTATTTGATCAGTCTAGAATTGCTTCAGTTATTAATGGAACTTGGATTAGAAATTGAAAAGGTGCATGCAATATATGAATATAATCAATCAAAATATTTAGAACCCTTCATATCAACTAATATCGCACAGAGAACAGCTACTCAATGTCCCATCAAGTAAAAAGCTTTTAAATTAACTAATAACGACATTTATGGTAAGTCACTGCTTAACATTACAAAGTATGCTGAAAGTTATAGATATATCGATAATCAGAAAGGATTTATTAAAGTTGGCAAAGATCCTTTCCTTAAAAATATCACACACTTGAACCAAGATAGAGTGATTTGTACATTCAACAAAGCGAAGTTACAAGTCGAGCAACCTCTTTATCTCGGTTTTCAAATTCTCGAGATTGCCAAAAAGAAATTATACCATTTTTGGTACAAAGTTTTAAAACAACATTATGGTGAAGATGTAAAACTTTTGTATACAGATACTGATTCCTATATTTTTAGTTTGAAATGTAAAGATTTGTATGCTGAATTAAAAAGAGAACCTTTGTTAGGATACATGGATTTTTCAAATTTCAGTTCTAATCATCCCTTATATGATAATAGTAGGAAAGGAGAATTAGGTTTATTGAAATCTGAAATGTGTGATTATAATATTAGTGAATTAGTAGCTCTGAAAGCTAAAATGTATTCTGTAAAGATTGCTGGAAGATCAAATACTGTCAGCAGAGCCAAGGGTATTCCATCTCATTTCATGCCACTATTAACTCATGAAAGATATAAGAATGTTTTGAAAAATGTAGATAAGGAATTATTTACCTGTAAATCTATAAGTAACGTAAAAGGAGAAATATGTACAGTAAAGATTAAAAAGAGAGGCTTGTCAGCCTTTGATGATAAAAGGTATCACTTGGATACCAAGAAATCCTTGGCTTATGGACACCCTGATATTCCACCATCTAAACGTAGGAGAATAGACTGATGTCGTAATGAATGTTTTTCATATGTTAGCCAAAATCTTAATTCGTGTTATGTTCATTTTAGTCAATGACTTGACTTACCCGTATGGGGACTTTTTATTGATACCTGAAAAAATGTTAAAATTTTTTTACCTTACCCCATAGGGGTTACCATATTACCTGAAAACATGGAAAATTGTATCTTTTTATATTTATATATGTATTAATAAATAAATGTATCTTTTTACTCTGTTAACCGATAATGTAATAATAAAATAAATAAATGAAAAATGTGTATTAGTGTTAACCTAATTTTAGCTCGTTTAACTTAGACACCCCATAGGGGTACTTGATTCGAGGAAATATTGTGACGTCACGGGTAAACATCACGTGACCTCACACCACTTTTAATTCTTTTAACATAAATTTAGCTCGATTAACTTAAAAACAGACCCCATAGGGATACTTGTTGTTCTTTTAGCTCATTTTAACTGAAAGAGAGGAAGTACTGTGATGACGTCACATCACACCACTTTTAATTCTTTTAATATAATAAGAGAAAGATACTTGAATGAACTTGTTGGCGAACCAGTGATGACGTCACACACTTTTAATTCTTTTAACATACCCCATAGGGGTTATACTTGATAGTATCTCATTTAACTTAGAGAGGAAGTATTATAGGGGAGACACCATAGGGGGATCTTTTACCATACCCCATAGGGGGTTATACAAAATGCTTGCCCCCATAGGGGGGTCTTCAAAACTTGATCCAAGGAAGTGTAGGGGTGATAGAATATTGAAATCGAGTCTTTTCGTTTTTTTTATTGAAATCTAGAAAATTTCTACCCCATAGGGAGTTACCATATCCCTGACTCTCCATAGAGGTCAAGTAAAAAATGAAAAAAATTGAAAAAAAAAATCGAAAAAAATATATTGAAAAAAAAAAATCGAGAAGCGGGGGCGATCCGCAGCAGAAGGCGCTGCAGAAGGCAGCTCGGGGCGGCTCGACGCGGAAGGGCGCGGGGCGGGGCGCGGGGGCGGGCGGGGGCGCGGGTAAAGGGCGCGAAAAAAAAAAAAAGTCAAGGGGGTCAAGGGGTCAAGGGGGTCAAGGGGGTCAAGGGGTCAAGGGGTGGGGGCAAGGGGGTGGGCCGACCGGAAGTGGGGGTGACCGGAAGTGGGTGGGTCGGACAGACCGGAAGTGGGGGGTTGGACAGACCGGAAGTGGGGGCAGACCGGAAGTATCTACTTCCGAGCCATACAGGGACTTTCTCCACTACTTATATATATATATATATATATATATATATATATATATATATATATATATATATATATATATATATATATATATATATATATATATACACCTCTAGAACTTTACTGTGGACCTTCATCCTCAGAGAAGACAATAAACATACCTCAGGGAAAACTCAAGGTTCTCCCCAGAGCTGCTTGAATATTTTCTTCTCCAAACACCCCCTGTATATATTATATTTGTACTTTACTAATAGACAGAATACATTGACAGAAAACACAAACATGAACTTGAATACATTGGTACAATATATCAAAGATTATGAATCTCCTCCAGCTCCTCTGAAGCCAGACACGGGCCTAGTATGCAGCAAGCATTTCCCCTCTGGATGGCCACGCTGAGGCGCTGGAACATGAAAGTGGCTGCCCTTGGGTCCCTGGTGGTGTCGATGAGTCTGGAACCAAGCTCTTTGAGGAAACGTGTGGCATTTTTTTCCCATGATCCCAAGGTCTCTGATCCCACTAGGACAAATTGATACTGTTTGCTTATGTCCCTGTACTTGCCGATCTTGTACTCCTCCCTGTGGTCAGCAGCTCCTTCCTGTCGCCCGACACTGTGATGGATAAAGGTGTCATCCAGTGTCGACACACAGGTATAGTCCCATGCTAAGAGCTTGCCATTCTTCCAAGGATAGATGGTGATCCCATCGGGGCGGTTTACTGGGTTGTGGGTATTGTTTGCTGCTAGTGATCGAGGCTCTCTCTCTGCTGGGTATCCAGCTGTAGCAAGGGTTCTCTTTATGATGTCGTTGACCTCATTGTGTCTTGCATGCCAACCCTTGGTTTTGGAACAGTTAAGACCATGTAGACCATGTTGGTCGGCTTGCGTATCGCCACAAATACACGTATATTCCGTGTGAATTGGGGCAGCAAGGCGCAGAGCTACTGCAATACAGAGGGTCTTGGGGTCGAGGCGTGTTCCAATTGCCGAAATATGAACTGTTTGGAGGAAGTCCCTAGAGTGATGTGTACTCACAGCTAGGAGACAGGCAGTCTCCCTCTCTGATGTTACATCCCTAAGCATGTTTGCAAGCATCTTTTCAGTGATAGGGCCATCCGAACTTGACTGTTTGTTGGCCAGTTCTGCACGAGGTTTTGGTGCTGGAGCAGCAAGATTCTCCCATTCAGTGATGGCACTGGCGTAGCTAGGGCCCTGTATTCCTGCTGAATCACTGAGGTTGTCCGGAAGAATTTGTTTTATTAACTCATTTGATGCCTTCCATCGTCCTGAGGTCTGAGATTTTTTTTTCTAGTGTCAGATTGATGGCATTGGTTTCAGACGATGCGAAACTAATGAAGAGAATACAAACGTACGAGGATCAGGAAAGACTGCAAAGGGATCAAGACAGGCTGAAAGTCTGGTTCGACAATTGGCGATGGGGCCGGATAACATCTCACCATGGGTCCTGAGAGAGGGAGCAGAGGAGCTGTGTGTACCCTTAACAACAATCTTCAACACATCTATCAAAACAGGGCAACTACCTGAGGTATGGAAGACAGCAAATGTAGTACCAATTTTTATAAAAGGTGACAGGAACGCAGCACTAAACTACAGACCAGTGTCACTGACACGTATAGTATGCAAGGTCATGGAGAAGATAATCAGGAGAAGAGTGGTGGAGCACCTAGAAAGGAATGATCTCATCAACGACGGCCAACACGGTTTCAGGGACGGGAAATCCTGTGTCATAAACCTACTGGAGTTCCACGACAAGGTGACAGCAGTAAGACAAGAGTGAGAGGGGTGGGTAGATTGCATATTCTTGGACTGTAAGAAGGCGTTTGACACAGTTCCACACAATAGATTAGTGCAGAAGCTGGAGGACCAGGCAGGGGTAACAGGGAAGGCACTACAATGGATCAGGGAATACCTGTCAGGAAGACAGCAGCGAGTCATGGTACGTGGCGAGGTGTCAGAGTGGGCGCCGGTGACGAGTGGGGTTCCACAGGGGTCAGTCCTAGGACCGGTGCTGTTTCTGGTATTTGTGAACGACATGAAGTGTCCCTGTTTGCAGATGATGTGAAGTTGATGAGAAGAATTCAATCGGACGAGGACCAGGCAGAATTACAAAGGGATCTGGACAGGCTGCAAGCCTGGTCCAGCAATTGGGTCCTGGAGTTTAACCCCACCATGTGCAAAGTCATGAAGCTTGGGGAATTACAAAGAAGACCACAGACGGAGTAAAGGCTCTGCGGCTGAGAAAGATTGGAAGCCTCTGTAAAGGCAGAGGATCTTGGGGTCAGTATAATATGGATTACATCCCTTGAGCCGCAAATCAGCCAATTAACTGTGCTGCTGCACCAGTTAATTGGCGCCTGACAGACCTAGGAATAGCGTTTCGACATCTAAGGAATCATTCACGACATTGTGTATGTCAGGCTCTTATTGAAGAATGCAGCACCAGCACCTGATAAATCACGTTATGAAATTAGAGAAAGGGCAAACGTTTGCAACGAGACTAGTCCCAGACGTTAACACAACTCATCCTGATGATAATGGAAGTCAGGTGGGGTAGGAGGTACATGATAACGACCTATAAAATCCTCAGAACAATTGCCAAGGTGAACAGAGACAGAATGTTTCAGAGATGGGACACAGAAACAAGGAGACACATCTGGAAGTTGAAAACTCTGTCGATTCATAAGGATGTTAGAAGAATTTCTTCTGCCTTAGAGTTGTAAGAAAGTGGAACAATTTGGTGAGTGAAGTAGCAGAGATAGGATCCATACATAGCTTGAAGAAGAAGTATGATAAGACTCCTGGTAGGGACTTATTTCTATTCAAATTATAAATTTATATTTACTCCCAAACAAACACAGCTAGGTGCTAAAAAAAATGGACTTTTTCTATAAATAAATTCTTACCTAGATTTCTAAGTCCTTTTCTAAGGTGAATAAGACTTTTTTCCTGAAGAAATATAAAAAAAATAGAGGTGAGACAGGTAAATGGCAGTATAATATTGTGTTTTCCTATTTGCAAGTTAATTGTGAAATAATGTTAGTAGAACTGGCAACAATATGTTAGGTAAGAGTGCACAAGTGCAACTAATGTGACATTTTATTGTGGAAACATTTCGCTCTCCAGGAGCTTCGTCGAGCCGTTACTGGCTATTCTAATGATAAATATAAGTAAGAAAGATAGGTGAAAAAACATAAGCATAAAATTCCTTGAATCATCCTAAAACTCACATTTCAAATATCACTGGATACAATAAAAACAGTTTCATTGAGTCTGAAGTATTAACATGAGTTCTCAGAACAATAAACCTCACCATCACATCACTACTATTTCTACTACTACTACTACCAATACTATTATGACTACTACTATTACTACTACCTACAGCATGGGCCAGTTAGATCACTGCAGTGCTTATGCTTATTCACCTAACAGTTTTACCTATTTATATCCTCTGTGAAGAGCACTAAAGCTCAAGGGAACAGAGCAAACTATGCCATCCTATTGCTGAGCTATCATTAATGTCGACAATCATGTGCTTCACTGAGGTCATATACGACTTAATAGACTCGGTAGATAATTAAAACTGTATCAGGGTATACGACAAATTCTAACCATACAATAGAGCTAAAAAGTAATGTGAAGGACCTAGGAGTGATAATGTCAGAGGATCTCTCCTTCAAAGACCACATTAATGTATCTACCGCATCTGCTAGGAATATGGCAGGATGGATAATGAAACCTTCACAACTAGGGACGCCAAGTCCGTGATGATTTTCTTCAATTCGCTTGTTCTCTCTAGGCTGGAATACTGCTGTACACTAACTGCCCCCTTCGAGGCAGGCGAAATTGCTGACCTGGAAAGTGTACAAAGAACTTTCTCGCCACACATATGTACGATAAGGCACATAAATTACTGGAAATAGTTGAAGGTCCTTGATTTGTATTCCTTGGAACGCAGGCGAGAGAGATACATGATAATATACACTTGGAAAATCCTAGAGATTAGTACCAAATTTGCACGCGAAAATCATTCCCTATGAAAGCAAAAGACTAGGCAGGAGATACAACATTCCCCCATTGAAAAGCAGGGGCGAAAAGAGTACACTGAGAGACAACTCAGTAAGTGTCCGGTGCCCAAGACTGTTCAACTGCCTACCAGCTTATATAAGGAGGATTACCAATAGACCCATGGCTGTCTTCAAGAAGGCACTGGACAGGCACGTCAGTTTGCGTGCTGCCAGCAGTAACAGCCTGGTTGATCAGACCCCTGATCCACCACGAGGCCTGGTCTCAGACCGAGCCGCTGACCCACGAAACCCTCTCCAGGAAACTCTAGGTAAACATCGGCCTTCTCCCACCAAGGTAGGGTGACCCGAAAAAGAAAATCTTTCATCATCATTCACTCCATCACTGTATTGCCAGAGGCATGCTTACACTACAGTTATAAAACTGCAACATTAACACCCCTCCTTCAGAGTGCAGACACTGTACTTCCCATCTCCAGGACTCAAGTCCGGCCTGCCGGTTTCCCTGAATCCCTTCATAAATGTTATGAGAATATAAATCTGCTTGTAAGTAGATTCACAGAACGTTCTGTCAATTATTGTTGTCAACCAGTCATCATTGTCTTTACAGACTGTGTTAATTAGCAATTTTTACTCCTTTGTTTACTAGTCTGAGTAGAGAGTCGAAAATGTTTTTCTTTAACTGTCTTCACCAAACTCCGACTCGGACTGGTGACTGTACCCACGAGCAATAGGGCGACGTAATCAGCAACACAAAGCAGCAATAATGCAATGCAACTAACAATGCAAGGCATCAATAAAGCAATGCAACAAGAAATTCAAGGCATCGATAAAACATTGCAACAAATTCTTTCAGGACAAGCGCCCATTTTATGAACACAGGTACTCTTGAATAGCTGCTACCTGACTAAAAAGAAAGAATAGCGACAGTACCCTCATTTAAGTAGACAAGAATTTTAGGAGTAAAGTATACATAGGATGTCTTATTTTGAGTACTTTTATATTCCCACCACCAATACTACTTACAGATATATATACATAGTGTACCATAGGTTTTAGTGCAACATTGAGTTATCTCACTAACTACACTTACATTCCCATACTGAACACAGAACTCTAGTATGTGTTAATCATCTGAAAGCGTGTAAGGAAATGAAGCTTCAGTAACAAATAGACTACCCTGGAGCCCCATCCTTACTCTGAGTGGCTGAATTGGTCAATTAGAAATGACCTCTTCTGTGAATAGGACCCTTCACTCATACCAGCAATTATCTACAATGCTTTAAACTTGATATTCTAAACGATTGTGGTTACATGTGATGCCCACCGAATGTAATGACGTACTCGAACACTCACATTCTTTGTTTTCAAGGGCTGCCCTCACATTCTTTGTTTTCAAGGGCTGCCCTCACATTCTTTGTCTTCAAGGGCTGCCCTCACATTCTTTGTTTTCAAGGGCTGCCCTCACATTCTTTGTCTTCAAGGGCTGCCCTCACATTCTTTGTTTTCAAGGGCTGCCCTCACATTCTTTGTTTTCAAGGGCTGCCCTCACATTCATTGTCTTCAAGGGCTGCCCTCACATTCTTTGTTTTCAAGGGCTGCCCTCACATTCTTTGTCTTCAAAGGCTGCCCTAACATTCTTTGTCTTCAAGGGCTGCCCTCACATTCTTTGTCTTCAAGGGCTGCCCTCACATTCTTTGTTTTTAAGGGCTGCCCTCACATTCTTTGTTTTCAAGGGCTGCCCTCACATTCTTTGTCTTCAAGGGCTGCCCTAACATTCTTTGTTTTCAAGGGCTGCCCTCACATTCTTTGTTTTCAAGGGCTGCCCTTAATTTATTCAACTTTATCCAGTTAAGTAGTAGTCTTACCTTAAGTAAATTTTCTCCCATGAAATTGGTGAGCAGTAGTTTCTCTCACTATGGAAAGGGATGCAATGGTTCGTCTCTATGTAAGGTGATGCAGTGGTTCTTCTCACTATGTAAGGTGATGCAATGGTTCTTCTCACTATGTAAGGTGATGCAGTGGTTCTTCTCAATATATAAGGTGATGCAGTGGTTCTTCTCACTATGTAAGGTGATGCAATGGTTCTTCTCACTATGTAAGGTGATGCAGTGGTTCTTCTCACTATGTAAGGTGATGCAGTGGCATCTCTCACTATGTAAGGTGATGCAGTGGCACCTCTCACTATGTAAGGTGATGCAGTGGCACCTCTCACTATGAAGGTGATGCAGTGGCACCTCTCACTATGTAAGGTGATGCAGTGGCATCTCTCACTATGTAAGGTGATGCAGTGGCACCTCTCACTATGTAAGGTGATGCAGTGGCACCTCTCACTATGTAAGGTGATGCAGTGGCACCTCTCACTATGTAAGGTGATGCAGTGGCATCTCTCACTATGTAAGGTGATGCAGTGGCACCTCTCACTATGTAAGGTGATGCAGTGGCACCTCTCACTATGTAAGGTGATGCAGTGGCACCTCTCACTATGTAGGTGATGCAGTGGCACCTCTCACTATGTAAGGTGATGCAGTGGCACCTCTCACTATGTAAGGTGATGCAGTGGCATCTCTCACTATGTAAGGTGATGCAGTGGCACCTCTCACTATGTAAGGTGATGCAGTGGCACCTCTCACTATGTAAGGTGATGCAGTGGCACCTCTCACTATGTAAGGTGATGCAGTGGCACCTCTCACTATGTAATGTGATGCAGTGGCACCTCTCACTATGTAAGGTGATGCAGTGGTACCTCTCACTATGTAAGGTGATGCAGTGGCACCTCTCACTATGTAAGGTGATGCAGTGGCACCTCTCACTATGTAAGGTGATGCAGTGGTTGCTCTATGTTAGGTGCTGCAAAGTCCTCTCACTATGAAAAGTGATGCGGTGGAACCATCCACTTAGAGAAGAGCAATAATTGTTTCACTCACTAGCTGAAGTGTTATAGTGAAGTTTGCCCAAAAGAGATCTGTAGCAATCGGTATGTTCTATTAAGGGTTACTTCCTGCTTAAAAACTAAGTTCTGCAGTGGTACACCAATTGGAAATCGCCACTTAGAGAGGTAACACTAGCACCAGGTATGACGTGACATATTTAAGGGTGCCATCCTGGATACAGGAACTATAAGCAGTATCAATAAGACACCATAAACCAGGGAAACGAGGAGTTTATGAAAATGGTATTTGACAGCAAGAAAATCATTACATCTCATCCCACATAGTAACTAACAATTAATGATACGTTTATCTCTAAAATACCGTAAAACAAGTCCTCAAGTATATAAACTGAGAAGGAACTTTAATAATATTTTTAATAAAGTTTTTATCTGTGTATTTCTCTGGGTCATTGTTGAAGGAGCTAGGAATGGGAGCATCTGTCCATATATGGAAAGTCGGGTTGAATTTACGAACTTTTTACTGAGTGAATTCTTAGTGTGGTTGTAGTGAGCATTTTGTCTGACTTGCAGTTGTGGTTGGAAGATATGTGAATGTGGGGTAAATTCGTTGGTGATGAGACAGTGGGAATGTTTGTTGGTGGAATACTGTTAGAAGTGGGGGGAGGGAATAATGGGGTTTGAAGAGGAAAATCGGGATGAAGTGAGTGGACTAAGGATGTAACGCGTAATATAGTTACTATTTTTCATTTCTTGTTAGCTGCTTCACGTATGCTCCATCCTGGTTAGTTGAGTTAACTAATTTCACTTTCTGAATTACAGTAAAGCTGTGAAATTTTGTCACCACACACTTGTCTCTGATTTTTTTTTTGTGGTACCTTTACAGACACCTTTCTATGGCACTCATAATTCTCAATTTAAGATAAAATTCTTAAGCAGCCTCCAGAGTGATGTTGCAGTCGATATGTCCTTTCCTTCCCTTTCCTTTTTTCATATATTATGTTTAATTAGTTATGCTATAGATTTTCATCTTTTATGACATATTTGTTTCATCTTTTATACTATATATTTTCATTGTTTTCTACTATCTGTAAAGCCACAACAGTTTTGTTTATACTTAAACACTGTCTGAAAATACTATTATCTCTGTCTTTATTGTTTCATTGCTAGTTTTGCCTTTATCACTGGTCGAGTTATGATTCTCTTTATTTATCAAATGCCATTGTAGTTGACTCAGAGGACAGTTTAAGGCATCTTAGCAACCATTTATTAGTTATTTACCTGTCAAGTCTACTTTCCGAAATAAACTGAAATATACTTACCTTCAATGGTGACTCAAACTTCTTGCAGCCGCTTTCAAGAAGTTTCCGTCCCTTGAGTCGTGGTAGCCCCATCTCTGAGCGGTAGAATGACAAGTATTAAATACCAATTTGCCCCAAAGGAGAGTATATTTCAGCATTTCATTCCTTATCTGAAATGCTTAGTAACACTCACTTGGTTTGGGTGAAATTACCCGCACATGACGAGGTCTATTAGTAACTCCACTCAAATCTCACCACTATCAATCGTTGTCTTGGGTATAGCTGGACTTACCTAGGTATTGTAACTGACCCAATTTCTCCTAGTTTGTAGTAGGGAAGTGTGACCCCGGCATCGTTGTCTTGAGTAAGCTGCTAGAGATGCGTAGTTATGTCTTCACTTGTTGATAGGGAGTCACTTGGTCATACGTCACGTGATAGGGTGATATCTTGTCCCATTGTTCATAGTTTTGTGGAATGTGAGGGTTCAAGCAGCCGTATCAGACCCTCCAAGAGTATTTGATAAGGCTGGTTCCTTCTTATGGAAATAAAAAGTTAGAAAATTCAATACGAACATAATATGATAAACAATTATTATTATAATTCGAATCATTTAAGAATATCAAAGATTTAAACATGAAATTAATCCTACTTTTAACAAAAAATAAAATGAAATATATAAATAATTATTGATTCGAATCTAATATGTACACGATATTGTGGTGTAGAATGGTGCAGTGCCGATGTTCTGGGCACTCAGCTCTGAATTGTGGGTTGAAGCGCCGAGTAAGTTGCTGATGATGGAAAAGGGGGAGGGAATCACTGACGGATGTGACTGTAGACACAGAATGCAGTGTCTCAAACACGACTATAGATTCTTGCGAAGAAAGGTTGACTGTGATCCTCTGACAACCACAACACTTTTGAAGCTGTTAAGACGTCAGTAAAGAACCACCATGACGGCTGGTTAAGTTATAACTGGGAGAAGTCTGCTTGAATGGTGTGTAGCTGACTTTGTTGTTGACTACTTCAAGGAGATGTCAAGGTGACATCTTTTGATCTTGGAAAGATCAAAGGCTGCCTTTATATTTATCCCGCATGAGCTGGATGACCTGAGCCTAAAATCAAGGCTAAAATGAAGAAACCATACAGTTACACACTAATCGATAAATCACTCACACTATAGGCATATGACCTTTAAAAGAAATGGTGAGGATTAAATGAGGACATAACACTAAATAAATTTAAAACTAGACAGGAATAAGTTGGAGTCTAAAACCTTTTAAGAGAGAAGCTCTTGTTGAAACCAACCTAACCCAAAACATAATTTAGACAGGAGTGGAACAAATACTTACATATTTGATGGGAGCCGCAAGTCAAGTGACTAACCATAGGTCAGAGGTGCACACATCACCTCCAACAAGGTAAGGAAGGGAGGAGGGTAGTGGGAAATATGTACTCACCCTAACTGAACAAGCAGACTGCCCAGCAAATGACCATCACCTTACATTCATAATTCGACTACTCCTATCTAATAAACTTTACCCTCACATGGAATTATCCACAACAGGAAGAACACTGATACACAATAACACTGAATGATTAGTTCTACCATGAATTTCCTGGCTTATATAAGGGAACTAGTCTAACTTTCCTAGTTTCCTGAAATTGTTAGAATGAACAAGAGTCAAGAATACTCTGGTCACTACTGTCCCTTTGTCTTTTGCTCAATAAGGAGGCAACGCCCTCGTGACACACATCAGCGGTCGTTCATTGAAGCAATCTGCCCGCCGCCCTGTACCCTTGTCTTCCCTACAAAAGATATGCTGAACTCAGCATTGCAACAGTGTTCAATACAAGATGGTAGCTATAGACTGCAATTCATAATAGTCCCAGCTTGTACATAAAGTGGGCATAGGTTTTTCCTTAATTTTCCTGCTAAGGGGAAATAATAATTACTTGAGTTTAACTCTCACTTGTAGTTGCAACAAAAACTGATATCTAGCAAGGAGAGGATAGCATGTCTCGTGACACTGGTATGAACATGTGTTCACTTATTCTGTTTATGTACATCCTTAAGTCTACCCAAAGACTGTTGGGTAGACTTCAGGATGTACATGTTTATAGAGGGGCCACAGATATATCAGATCACTTTTTAGTTGTAGCTACAGTTAGAGTAAAAGGCAGATGGGATACAAGGAGAATGGAAACAGCAAGTAAGAGAGAAGTGAAGATTTATAAACTAAAGGAGAAGATATAAACAACTGTTGGAGGACAGATGGGTTGGTGAGAGTATAATCAGTGGGGTAGAAGAGGTATGGTGTAAGTTTAATTAAGAATATAGTGCTAGTGTGTTCAGCAGAAGTTTGTGGTTATAGAAAAGTGGGTGCGGGAGGGAAGAAGAGCGATTGGTGGAATGATGATGTAAAGAGAATAGTAAGAGAGAAAAAGTTAGCATATGAGAGGTTTTTACACAGTAGAAGTGATGCAAGGAGGGAGGAGTATATGGAGAGAAAAAAAAAGGTTAAGAGAGTAGTAAATCAGTGTAAAAAGGTGAGATGTTATCTACAAATTTTGTTGAAAATAAGAAAAAGTTTTGGAGTGAGATTAACAAGCTGAGAAAACCTAGGCAAAGAATGGATTTGTCAATTAAAAATAGGAAAGGAGAGTTATTAAATAGAGAGTTAGAGGAATCGGGAAGATGGAGGGAATATTTTGAGGAATTGTTAAATGATGATGAAGATAGGGAAGCTGTGATTTCGTGTATATAGCAAGGAGGAATAACATCTTATAGGAGTGAGGAAGAACCAGTTGTGAGTGTGGGTAAGTTCGTGAGGCAGTGAGTAGAATGAAAAAGGGTAAAGCAGTTGGGATTGATGGGATAAAGATAGAAATGTTAAAGGCAGGAGGGGATATAGTTTTAGAGTGGTTAGTGTTTTTATTTAATAAATGCATGGAAGAGGGTAAGGTACCTAGGGATTGGCAGAGAGAATGCATAATTCCTTTGTATAAAGGCAAAGGGGACAAAAGAGAGTGTAAAAATTATAGGGGAATAAATATGTTGAGTATATCTGGTAAAATGTATGATAGAGTTATTATTGAAAGAATTAAGAGTAAAACGGAGAGCAGAATAGCGGATGAACAAGGAGGCTTTAGGAAGGGTAGGGGGTGTGTAGACCAAGTGTTTGCAGTGAAACATATAGGTGAACAATATTTAGATAAGAGTAAAGAGGTGTTTGTGGCATTTCTGGATTTGGAAAAGGCATATGATAGGGTGGATAAAGGGGCAATGTGGCAGATGTTGCAAATGTATTTAATAGGAGGTAGGTTATTGAAAGCGGTGAAAAGTTTTTACGAGGATAGTGAGGCACAGGTTAGAGTATGTAGGCGAGAGGGAGTTATTTCCCAGTAAAAGTAGGCCTTAGACAGGGATGAGTGATGTCACCGTGATTGTTTAATATATTTATATATGGAGTTGTAAGAGAAGTGAAGGCTCGGGTGTTGGCAAGAGGTGTTGGGTTAAAAGATAAAGAATCTAACACAAAGTGGGAGTTGTCACAGTTGCTCTTTGCTGATGACACTGTGCTTTTGGAGGATTCTGAAGAGAAGTTGGAGAGGTTGGTGGATGAGTTTGGTAGGGTATGTAAAAGAAGAAAATTAAAAGTGAATATAGGAAAGAGTAAAGTGATGAGGATAACAAAAAAATTAGATAAGGGAAGATTGGATATCAGATTGGAGGGAGAGAGTATGGAGGAGGTGAATGTGTTCATATATTTGGGAGTGGATGTGTCAACAGATGGGTATATGAAGGATGAGGTGAATCATAGAATTAACGAGTGGAAAAAGGTGAGTGGTGCACTGAGGCGCTTGTGGAGACAGGGAACTTTATCCATGAAAGCAAAGAGGGGAATGTATGAGAGTATAGTTATACCAACACTCTTGTATGGGTGTGAGACATGGGTTGTGAATGTTGCAAGAAGGAGAAGGCTGGAGGCAGTGGAGATGTCGTGTCTGTGAGCAATGTGTAGTGTGAATATAATGCAGAGAATCCGTAGTTTGGAGATTAGGAGGAAGTGTGGGATTACCAAAACTATTATCCAGAGAGCTGAGGAGGGGTTATTGAGATGATTTGGGCATATAGAAAGGCTGGATTAAAATAGAATGACTTCGAGAGTGTATAAATCTGTAGTGGAGGGAAGGCGGGGTAGGGGTCGGCCTAGAAAAGGTTGGAGGGAGGGGGTTAAGGAGGGTTTGTGTGCGAGAGGCTAGGACTTCCAGCAAGCGTGCGTGAGCGAGTTAGATAGGGGGGAATGGAGATAAATGTTTTTAGGACTTGACGTGCTGTTGGAGTGTAGGCAAGGTAACATTTATGAAGGGTTTCATGGAAACCGGGAGGCCGGACTTGATTCCTGGAGATGGGAAGTACAGTGGTGGCACTCTGAAGGAGGGGAGTTAATGTTGCAGTTTTGTAGCTGTAGTGTAAGCACGCCTCTGGCAAGACAGTGATGGAGTGAATGATGATGAGAGTTTTTCTTTGTCAGGCCACCCTGCCTTTGTGGGAAACGGACGATGTGTTAATAAAAAAAAAAAAAGACACCACTAGCCCCTTCTGGGAGGGTTAATTCCCCCAGAGGGCTGAAAGGGGATGAAAGGGCTGAGAGATACCACCTTCACTGTAAAATTTTCTCCACACTAGGGGGCCGGTAAAAGTTCGCCGTAGGTGAACTATTCATCTCTTAACATTATTTTGATTTTCTCACTCACCACCACTGCTGATTGTCTTTTCTTTATAATTTTAGTCTGTGGGTTTAATTCTAATGACACTAGTTTATCAATTGTCCGCTTATTCACTACACCTTTGCTCAAAACTTCAACTGTCCTGATGGTTCCATTTGCATCAGGATGTATGGTAACTATTTTTCCAAGAGGTCATTGAGACCTTGGATCATCATTGTCAATAATCAGTCACCAGATCTTAAGGACATATGATTTTCAGGAACACCAGCTCCATAGACGTGTTCTCTCAGAGAGGTGAGATAGTCTTCTTGCCAAATTTTCTCCCAACGTTCAATCACGTTATTAAGATGTTTGAATTTACATCTGAGTTGCTCAGGTTCGAGATAAGTAGGATCCTCCACGATTACTTTATCATTCATGGGAGTTACTGGTTCGACCCTTCTTCCATGGAGTAAATGAGATGGATTTAACACTTCCAAATTATCTAGATCATCGGTAACATAAGTTAGAGGTCTGTTATTGACTCTATTTACTACTTCAGTTACGACTGTTCAAAATTCTTCTAAGTCGATTCGCTGATGATGAAGAGTCTTTCATAAACAACGTTTTATGATGAGTATCTTTTTTTCATAAAATCCGCATTGTCATGGAGCCTTAGGAGGAATATGTCTCCAATGATAACTGCATTGATTCAGCATCTGTTGTACCTCTAGTTGATCAAAGATCTTTCTTACATAATTAGCACCTGCAACAAAGGTTGTTACATTGTCTGAAATTATTAGTCTGGGACATGCCCTGCTGGCTACAAACCTTCTGAATTGTTTGATAAAAGTTTCAGAAAACATTTCAGTGGCTACTTCTAGATGTACTGCTCTAGTCAGAGCACAGGTGAGCAAACAGATGTACACCTTGATGGGAACTTTGTCAACTGTTTTAGTTAAAATTATTGGTCCAGTGTAATCTATACATGTCACCTCAAATGGAGTGACATGACATACTCACTCAGCGGGATATGGAGGTGGACCTGGATACTCGCATATCGATGTGACGACAAATAATGCAGTCCCTTATTTGTTTTTTCACACTTTGTCGACCTTGAGGTATCCAGTAGGATTGTCGTATGTGACAAAGTGTGTCAGCTACCCCACAATGTAACACGTTACTGTGGGCATTTTTAACAATCAGATTTGTTAGCCAATGAGTTTTGAGGATCAATATTGGATGTATTATTTTTTTACGCAGTGAAGAATTATGAATTTTTCCTCGACATCTTATAATCTTTTCTGAGTCGAGATAAAGTTTTACAGAATTAATCATATTAGGTTTCTTTGGGGATTTATCCTGCGTTTTCAGAAACTTGTACTCTGTAGAGAATACATCTTTCTGTATTTGTTTTACCCAATATTTGATAGATTCAGGAAATTCATAATTAGGCATTGTCCCTTTAATGAATTTGAAGAAAAGAACTGTAACTCTTAAGAGTTTACCCAGAGATGAGTATTTAGATCAATCAATGACTATCTCTGGAGTGTCTGCTGTATTTAAACAGAATATTTCTGCTGTGTTCAAGCAGACTGTTTCTTCAAGCATGTGAGCTTTTTGCTGTGGCCAGTTGTTTTCATTAGAGAGCCAGTTAGGTCCGTGGAGCCATAATATATTATCCACAAAGTTCTTGAGTAGGACACCACGTGACAACATGTCAGCTGGGTTCTCTTGTGTAGAGACGTGGAGAAAGACATAGTCTCTCTGCATCTCTCTTATTTATCCTACTTTATTCTGTACATAGACCAACTTACTCTTATTATTTCTTAACCACTGGAGAACTGCTTCATTGTCACTCCATATCACAGTTTTTTTCAATAGTGAGATGATCAAGTACTTTGTTGAGATAGACAGCTAATTTTGTACCTACATAGAGTGCTGTCAGTTCCAATTGTGGTACTGTTCTGACCTTCAGGGTGCAACCCTGGCTTTTGAAGTATTTAGTGTACTTCCGTCAGCATTACTCATGTAAGCTACAGCGCCATAACCTCTGGTTGACGCATCACAGAACACATGTAATGTGTACTTGTTTCCCTCTTGACCTATTTGTCCGGGAAATTTAATTTGATGAAGTTGTTTAAACTCCTTGGATATTTCATCCCATGCTTGACTGTCCAAATATGAAAAAAAAAAAAAGTTATGGGTAAATTTACCAGCCAAGTCTACTTTCCGACATTAACTGAAATATACATAGCTTCAGTGATGACTCAAACTTCTTGCAGCCGCTTTCAAGAAGTCTCCTTCACTTGAGTCGTGGTAGCCCCATCTCTAAGCGGTAGAATGACGAGCATTAATTACCAATTTGCTACAAAGGAGAGTATATTTCAGCATTTCATTCCTTATCTGAAACTTCTCTATGAAGGAGAAATAAATTCAGAGCGTTACTGTGTTAATCATATCTTGGAATAAAAAAACTGACTTACCTGAGAAAGTAAGATACATCTCGAAAAGGCTTGGAATGTGTTTCTTTCATTTAAGACTATTTAGAAGCATAGAAGAAAGTAATGAGGAACATAAACATGCTTATAAGATCTCGGAACCTTATGAGACAGAGAGAGAAAAGAGCAGCACGTCTGTCTCACTTGGTTTGGGTGAAATCACCAGCACATGACAAAGGTCTATTGCTAATTCCAGTCAAATCTCACTCCTATCTATCAGATGCAGGTAACATAACTAGGTGTGGGTATAGCTGGACTTACCTGGGTATTGTAACTGATCCAATTTCCCATAGTTTGTGGTAGGGAAGTGTGACCCCGGCATCGTTGTCTTGAGTAAGCTGCTAGAGATGCGTAGTTATGTCCTCACTCGTTGATAGGGAGTCACTTGGTCATACGTCACAAGATAGGGTGATATCTTGTCCCTTTGTTTATAGTTTCGTGGAATTATCCTCAACAGGAAGAACATGGATACACAATAACACTGTGTGATAAGTTATACCCTGAATTTCCTGGCTTATATAAGGAAACTAGTCAAACTTTCCTAGTTCCTAAGATTGTCAGATTGAACAAGAGTTAAGAACGCACTGGTCTCTACTGTCCTTTTATCTTTTGTTTGATGAGGAGGTAATGCTCTCGTGACAGACGTCCTAGTTCGTTTCTTGAAGCAATCTGCCCGCCGCCCTCTGCCCTTGTCGTCCCCACAATAGATATGCTGAATTCAGTTTGATTTCTCTCCCTTGGTAAACATTGCAACAGTATTCAATATAAGATGGTAGATTTCTTGTTATCTAGCCATAGACTACAATTCATAATAGTCCCTACTTGTAGGTAAAGTGATCACAGGTTTTCCCTTAATTTTCCTCAGGGAAAAGACTAACTCTCACTTGTAGTTGCAACGAAAACTGAACTCTAGCAAGGAGAGGATAGTGTGTCTCGTGATGCTGGAACGAAGATAGGTGTTCAATTTATCTGTTTATGATGAAGTAAGACTGCATTAGCTCCTTCTGGGAGGGTTAAGTCTTTCAGAGGGCTGAAGAGAGCTTGAGAGATACCACCTTTACTGGAGAATTTTCTCCACAATTATTAATGAGAAATTATATTCTCCATCTCTTAATTGATGTATTTGTATCAGAGTTTGATATAATCCCTAGTTAATAAAAGTATTTATTTTTGTTTGGTGCTGAAAAAGTTACCATACAGCCTTAATGATCCTCGTGTAGTTGACAGGATTTAAATCCCATTAAGCAACTTTACCCATTTGCCATCACAGGATATTTATCCTGAGGAGTGTATTTCAGCATATATATGATGAGAGTTTCCTTTAATTCTTAGTTTAGGGCTAAAAGAGTTCTTGTCTGGTGTTGAACATATTACTGTGCAGCCTTAATAAGTCCTCATGTAATCGATAGGCTTTAAACCCCCATTAACAGACCTATTTTTCATCACAGGATATATACACCGAGAGGCGTATTCCCTCAACGCCATATGCTGAAAATTTACTTTAATACAAACTGTATAGATAAAAGAATGTGTGTCTGGTTCTTAAAAGGTTGTTAAAGTCGATAGACTTTAAATCCCATTACCCGCCCAACCAATTATCTAAACTGCTACGAATCTTCTTGAGGTTTGCTCATTGGTTTGCAGTACCATCAGCGGTCTTGTCCTGTAGCCGCTGCTGTGTTCTGCTACCAGATATTTCGTTCTACACTCATTGTTTCCCATGATATATCAATGGACATGTAATGTTGCCTATTTAATTGTTATCAACAATCTCTAAAGAGCAGTGGTTGGGACAAGTAAGAAACAAACTTCACTTTACTGAACTTGTAATCTTTTGCTGTCACACTTGGTCAAAACAACCATTTCTGAGACAAGTAATGGCCGTGCCACCCTTATACGCTCTCATATATAATGGTGTAAGAAATCGGGAGTGCTCGCTCGAAACTGCATTTATAAATCTTTTCTTAAAAGGATTTGAATTTATTATATACGCATTTTATTATTACTACGTATGATCATTTGTATCACTTCTTTTTTTGAACTCATGATTGCAGCTTCAGACTACTTCATTTTTACAACACAATAGATGTTGTCAACCTCATCTTACTTTGATGTTTGGTTGGAACAAGATGTTTATTGTGTGGTATACTACATCCTTCGATGCAAATCACGATATTTGACTAACATCCAATGCATATTAAGAATTGGTGTAAAAAAAACAATTCTCCTATCTCGCCGTGTAGTGGATTAGAATTAATGAACTCTTATATGTGAGTTGACTGTCCTTACTTCTGAGTAACATGTCACATAGTTTCACTTTGGCAGGCAATGAGGGTTTTGAGTGGCATATTGTGTGATATTAATTTAAATTCTATGTAAATCGTTAACGGAATCTGAAGGTATTACGTTAGTTAGGGCTCCTTGTTGTTCACAGTTTATATAAACGACATTCACGAGGGAATAAATAGTGACATAAGCAAATTTGCTGATGATACCAAAATAGGCAGTCCAATTCATTATAATGAGGACATTAGAGCAATCCAGGATGATTTGAATAGACTGATGCAGTGGTCGGAGAAGTGGCAGATGCAGTTTAATGTAGACAAAGGCAAAGTTCTAAATGTTGTAGAGGAAAATAATCGTGCCACATACAAACTAAATAATGTAGATCTTAATATTACTGATTGCAAAAAGGATTTAGGAGTTCTGGTTAGCAGTAATCCGAAACCAAGACAACAGTGCATAAATGTTCGCAATAAAGCTAACAGAATCCTTGGCTTCATATCAAAAAGTATAAATAATAATAGTCCTCAGGTTGTTCTTCAACTCTATATATCTTTGGTTAGGCCTCATTTAGATTATGCTGCACAGTTCTGGTCACCTTATTACAGAATGGATATAAATACACAGGAAAACATACAAAGGATAATGACAAAGTTGATCCCATGTATCAGAAATCTTCCCTATGAGGATAAACTGAGGGCCTGAATCTGCACTCTTTAGAAAAACATAGAATTAGGGGGATATGATTGAGGTGTATAAATAGAAAACAAGGGATGTAAATAGGGTGTTAAAAATATCTAGCCTAGACAGGACTCGTAGCAATGGCTTTAAGTTGGAAAAATTCAGATTCAGGAAGGATATAGGAAAGCACTGGTTTGGTAATAGAGTTGTGGATGAGTGGAACAAACTGCCGAGTACCTTCATAGAACCTAAGACGTTGTGTAGTTTTAAAAATACGTTAGATAAATACATGAGTGGGTGAGGGTGGGTGTGAGTTGGACCTGACTAGCTTGTTCTACTAGTTCAGATGCCATGCTCCTTCTTTAAGTGAATGTGACCTGACCTGACTAGGTTAGGAGAATTGGACTTGCCTCGCATGGGCCAGTACCTGCTGCAGTGTTCCTTCTTTCTTATGTCCCTCTGAAACAGGACAAGTGTTTCCTAACGCGGGTCTTAGTCATATGACCCACAGCTCGGTCATCTGACCGAGGCCTTCCGCTGGCTTACCGATCAACCCCTTTACAAATTATGGATGTAATTATAACCATTTCTTTTTCTGAATTCACGGAATGTGAATTTTGAAGATGCTATTTGTAGTAATGAACACTGAGTACATAGTGCCCGGAAGGTCTCGCTCGTGAGGCTTCCGTGTGCATTTTCTTAAATATTTATAGATATACATAAATAACCTGCACACAGGAGATGGGAGCTTACCACGATGTTTCGGTCCAACTTGAACCATCTACAAAGTCACTCTAACAAAAAGGAGAGAAGGAGGAAGTGTATATTGGCCAGCTGACAAGAATGGTCCAAGTTGGACCGAAACGTCGTGGTAAGCTCCTCTCTCCTATGTGGAGGTTATTTGTATGTTGTTCCAGTCACGGTAATGTGCCTTTCTGTTCTTTATGGACCCCGCAGGTAAGCGTCTTATTGCTTCCAGCCGCCGCAAGAATCAGTTTCGCTTTCTACATGACTGTCTTGCTGAACAAGTTTATCCCATTCCTTCTTCAATTTCCTGAAACCCAACTGACTGGGCACTCCCTTTCCTGGTCATGCCCGTTTCCTACTTCAACAGTTCATTCTCTCTACTAAGTCTCAGGTTGAAGATGCCTTCTTTACTCTCCGTCAGCGTCAACATGCTCTATTTGCTTTTCTTCTACAAAATCTCTGTAACCTTCTAACTACCATCGCTTTTGACCCTGCTCTCCTTAATTCACAAATTCATTCTTCTAAACTACGGAATAAAATTCAAGGTCTTTTCTCAGACATCACTTGGTCAAAATTCTTCCTTACTGACTGTGTTACTAACCTGTCTTCTGTCACACTCTCGCAACATGAGCTTGAACCTCTTGGTTTTGGTCTTTCCTTTGCCACCTCAATACTCCTGGCGCTGACATTGACCTGATTAGCTCTTTAGATTCGTATCGTTAGACTCGCTCTCGTAATCTTCCTGATCTGTCAACTTTTCGTGGCTCTCTCATTCCTGTTCTTGATAGTTTGTTGTCTAAGAATTACCACCATCCTCGCCGCTACCAACTTGCCCTTTCTTCTCTTAAATCTAACACTGACATTGTCATCCTTTCTTCTGACAAAGGTAATTCGATAGTTATTCTTGATCGCGAGGATTACATATGTAAAGCCGATGTCTTGCTCTCTGACTCATGTATTTACACTCCTCTCGTTTCCAACCCTCTTGATCGCATCAAGAGAACTTTCAACAAGAAACGAAGGACTCTCTTCGACCTCTGTCCTCCTGTCTGACATTGTTCAAAGTTTTCATGTCATTAGTCCGTCTCTGCATTATTTCTATGGCATTCTCAAAACTCATAAACCTGATATTCCTCTACGTCCCATCATATTCTCTAGAGATTCTTTCTCTTATTCTCTTGCTTCTTGGCTGGCCGAAACCCCTCACTCCCTTTCTTGGTACTTTTCTCATGCCCAACTTCGTCACTCTCAAGACTTTATCGAACGTGCTCGCCCTCTCCCGACCTGTAATATGTTTAGGCTTGACGTTGAGTCCCTCTCCACCAGTGTCCCTCTTGATGATGTTAATTTTCTCAGAGAGAAGGCCAGTGAAAGTTTATTTCATCTCCCTATACCTACTGATATCTTTCTTGATATTATTCGCCTTTGTGTGTACTCAGATACCTTTTCCTTCTAATGTAAATATTATTCTCAAGCCTTCGGTGTCGCTATGGGCTCTCCTCTACCCCCCTGTTCTTGCTAACCTTTATATGGAATATTTCGAAACTATTCTTTTTCCTGGTATTAGTGTGCGCCCATCTCTCTGGCTCCGCTATGTAGATGACATCTGTGCTTTTTGGCTTCATGACTCTAGTCTCTTCCAACCATTTCTTGATGCTCTTAATAATCTTGCTGTTTCTATTAAGTTTAAGGCTGAATGGGAAACTAATTTTTTGCTTACTTTCCTTGATGTTCATGTCCACCGCTCAGATATAGGTTTTGCATTTTCCGTGTACCGCAAACCTATGCACAGCGGCATGTACATTCACTGTTTTTCTTATCATGCTTCCTCTGTCAAGAAAGGTGTTCTTATTTATCTCTTTCCCCGTGCTCTCCGCATTTGTGATCCTCAGTTCCTTAAATCGGAAATTTCTATTCTTCGTAATTCATTCTGTTGTCTGGCTACCCTTCTTATTTCATAAACTCTGCCTTCTCACGTGCTAAACGGACGTTCTTCTCTACAAAACTCTCTACTCCTAGGAAATCTCCTGTTCTCTGCCTTCCCTATATTTCCAGTCTTTCTAATCTCAACAACTCTCTCCGTTCCTTAGACATCAAATTCACTTTTCACCAGACTTGCCGACACCAATAATGATCTATTCTGTCATGTCAGAGATCACAGTCATCCTATTGACTGGTCTTTTGCTAAAACTGTCTACACTACTTCTAACTCTCAGAGTCGCCGTCTGGTTGAATCCTCCCTTATACACAACTTTCCTTGTATGAATCTTAGTCGTGGCTTTGTCTCTGTAGATGCCTTCCTTTCCAATTACATTGTTAAATGCTCCAAACTTCAGAACACCTGTGATTTAACCTAATTCTTTTCTCTACCTCTTCCCCTTTTCTTTTTTCCTATTTCTTCTTTGTTTTTGTTTTTGTTTTCTTCTGTCTTGTGTGTTTGGTCCTTCATTTCCCCCCCCCTTGCATTTATTCCTTAGCTCTCCTGCAGTGCTACTCTTCCTTGGCCTTTGATTGACTCCTCTACTACTACTACTACAAACACTACTACTACTACTACAAATACTACTACTACTACCTCTCTACTTTCTTTCCTATTTCCTCTCTTGTCCTGTCCATGTCAGCTGGCCTATATATACTGTCTCCTTCTCTCCTTTCTGTTAGTGTGACTTTGTAAAGTGTCCAAGTCGGACCGAAACATTATCGTAATCTCCTTTCTCCTACATGCAGGTTAATTATTTGTGTATTGGTTCAGTTGAGGTATTGTGACACAGAATTTGCCTTTCATGAATCCGTGCTGGTAGTCGTTTATAATTTTGTTCCGTTCCATGTGCTCCACCATTCTAATCCTGATAATTTTCTCCATGACTTTGCACACTATACACGTCAGTGATACTGGTCTATAGTGTAGTCCCTCGCTTATGTCTCCTTTCCTAAAAATGGAAACTACATTTGCCGTCTTCCATACCTCAGGAAGTTGCCCAGTTTCAAGGGATGTGTTGAAGATTTTGATTATTGGCACACACAGGGGACCCACGGGGAGATGTTGACCGGTTCCATCGCTTTTGAGGTATCAAGGTCACTGTACTCAGCTAGTTGTGGTTGAAGGGGTCGAGTCATAGCTCCTGGCCCCGCCTCTTCACTGGCCGCTACTGGGTCACTCTCCCTGCGCCATGAGCTTTATCATACCTCTTCTTAAAACTATGAATGGATCTTGTCTCCACTACATCGCTTCCCAAACTATTCCACTTCTTGACCACTCTGTGACTGAAGAAATACTTCCTAACATCCCTGTGATTCATCTGAGTCTTCAACTTCCATATGTGTCCCCTTGTTGCTGTGTCCCTTCTCTGGAACATTCTGTCTCTGTCCACCTTGTCAATTCCTCTCAGTATTTTATATGTAGTTATTATGTCCCCCTATCTCTCCTGTCCTCCAGTGTCGTCAGGTCGACTTCCCTTAACCTCTCCTCGTAGGACATACCCCTTAGCTCCGGGACTAGTCTTGTTTCTTTACTTGCTTGACTATGTGTGTGTGTGTGTGTGTGTGTGTGTGTGTGTGTGTGTGTGTGTGTGTGTGTATGTGTGTGTGTGCTTGTGAGTACAAACCTATTGGTGGCTGCAGGGGCCGAGACATAGCTTCTGGCCCCGCCTCTTCTCTGATTGTTACTAGGTCCTCTCAGTGCTCTATGAGCTTTATCATACCTCGTCTTAAAACTGTATGGTTCCTGCCACCACTACATCACTTGCCAAACTATTCCACTTACTGACAACTCTATGATAAAGAAATGCTTTCTAACATCTCTGACTCATCTGAGTCTTCAACTTCCAGTTGTGACTCTTGTTTCTGTGTCCCCTCTCTGGAACATCCTGTCTCTGTCCATCTTATCTATTCCTCTCAGTATTTTGTGTGTCGTTATCATGTCTCCACTAACCCTCCTGTCCTCCAGTGTCGTCAGGCCGATTTCCCTTAACCTTTCTTCGTATGACGTTTTCCTTAGTTCTGGAACTAGCCTCGTTGCAAACCTTTGCACTTTCTCTAATTTATTGACGTGCTTGACCAGGTGTGGGTTCCAAACTGGTGCTGAATACTCCAGAATGGGCCTGACGTACACGGTGTACTGAGTCTCCAACGATTCTTTACTGAGGTATCAGAACGCTATTCTCAAGTTTACTAGGCGCCCATTTGCTGCAGCAGTTATCTGGTTGAGGTGCGCTTCAGATGTGCTCGGTATTATACTCAGCCCAAGATCTTTCTGCGGTCTTCTTTGCCCTTCCCCGATCTTTATGACTTTGGATTTGTCGGGGTTAAATTCGAGGAGCCATTTGCTGTACCACGCGTCCAGCATGTCCAGGTCTCTTGTGTGAGCGCGCTTGTGTGTGTGTGTGTGTGTACTCACCTATTTGTGGTTGCAGGGATCGAGTCATAGCTCCTGGCCCCGCCTCTTCACTGATTGCTACTAGGTCCTCTCTCTCACAGCTCCATGAGCTTTATCAAACCTCGTCTTAAAACTATATATGGTTCCTGCCTCCACTACGTCACTTTCTAAGCTATTCCACTTCCTGACAACTCTATGACTCAAGAAATGCTTCCTAACATCTTTTGGACTCATAGCAGTCTTCAACTTCCAATTGTGACCCCTTGTTTCTGTGTCCCCTCTTTGGAATATCTTGTCTCTGTCCACCTTATATATTCCTCGCAGTATTTTATATGTCGTTATCATGTCTCCCCTTACCCTCCTGTCCTCTAGTGTCGACAGGCCGATTTCCCTTAACCTTTCTTCGTAGGACAATCCCCTTAGCTCTGGGACTAGTCTTGTTGCAAACCTTTGCACTTTCTCTAATTTCTTGACGTGCTTGACCAGGTGTGGGTTCCAAACTGGTGCTGCATACTCCAGTATGGCCTGACGTATATGGTGTAGAGAGTCTTGAACGTGTGTGTGTGTGTGTGTGTGTGTGTGTGTGTGTGTGTGTGTGTGTATCTATGTTTGTTAAACGAGGGTATGTGTAATGGGCAATATTTTATCCAGACTAGACACCGACTCGTCCAGCAATTGAGTGTAAAGGAAACAATATTTCTAAAATGCTAAAAGCTTCCTTAATGTGTGACTCACAGGGTAATTGTTAAGAATACTGAAGGAAACTACACTATTTGAGCAGGTGGTGGGATGAGGGAGACACGAAACAAGGCTTGAGAGTCAATACTGTGTGTGCCGACAAGACCAGAGTCAACACAGTTTAAAGCCAGAGACACAGCCCCCTCTCAGGAGCACACACTAGACTGTTGACTTACTCAACACCTGGCTTCTTCAACTTTGTAAGCTCCTGCATAGGAAATTAAAAAAAAAACATCAAGTCCTTCAGAGAGGTTCCTGACCCATCCTGATAAGACTAGGGAGAAAGCCCGGTACTACATACTAATAGCATCAGAAACATGACAGTGTCTTTAGCACACACACACACACACACACACACACTTACACACACACACACTCACACACATACATACAACAGGCCTAGTGTCAAATCGACATGTGCCTAGGACAAAATGGTAACTAACACACACACACACAGACCCAGTAGCGGACAGCGAAGAGGCGGGACCAGGAGCTGAGTCTCGACCACTGCAACCACAATTAGGTGAGTACACACACAGGGCCACAGTATTGGAGACGAGGTTGAAGGTTTGGTACACAAATGCGGATATAATCACGAATAAGTATGAGGAGTGGAATGAAAGAATATGTGAAATGTCCCCAGACATCATAACAGTCACAGAAACTAAACTAAATGAGACAATAACAGACGCAATCTTCCCAAAGGGATATCAGATCCTGAGGAAATATAGAAGGAGCAGAGAGGGAGGAGGGGTCGCACTGCTCGTAAGGAACCATTGGAGATTCGAGGAAATGGAATGAATGGAGGTGTGTAGAAAAAGGGACATTATAGTAGGTACCATCCAGTCTGGGGAGCACAAGATAGTCATTGCAGTGATGTATAACCCACCACAGAACTGCAGGAGGCCAGGAGAGGAGTATGACTAGAACAACAGAGCAATGGTGGACACCCTGGCGGAGGTGGCAAGAAAAGCGCACATGAGCAGAGCGAAGTTACTGGTCATGGGCGATTTCAACCACAGGGAGATCGACTGGGAGAACCAAGAACCACGTGGGGGTCCAGAAACTTGGAGAACTAAGATGATGGACGTGGTACTGGAAAACCTGATGCACCAACATGTCAGGGACACGACCAGAGATCGAGGAGAGGAAGAACCAGCAAGGCTGGACCTTGTATTCACCCTGAATAGCTCAGATATCGAGGACATAACACACGAGAGCCCCCTGGGAGCCAGCGACCATATGGTGCTGAGCTTTGAGTACATTGTAGAGCTACAGGTCGAGAGGGAAAACGGTGCTGAAAGAGACATTCCAGACTTTAAATGAGGGGATTACACTGGTATGAGGAATTTCCTGCAGGAGGTTCTGTGGGGAAGGGAAATGGAAGGACAGTCAGTAAATGAAATGATGGAATACATAGCGACAAAGTGCAAGGAGGCAGAGGAACGGTTTATACCTGTGAGGGAAAAGTAGTGTAAATAGGGTTACGGTTGTTCAGTCAGCCGGGAGTATCATTAATGAGTTACAACCAGCACTTCCATCTAGCGGGCTGGGGCAAAACTCTTGTTCCCGGGTGTCTGTTGAGGGTTTTTACTTTCTACTCCTGGTAGTATGACTCTTACCTGGTGTCGGTTGGGGAGTGGAAAGTCACTTCACCTTCACTCTTCTCCGGATCAGGTAAGGCGATCTACCAGGAGTATTTCTTTTGTTTGATTACTGTTTTCTTTGGTTACCAGTAGTGACTTGGCCATTATGGAACACCTTTTTCCATCTTAAATGTTTTATAACTCATGGTAACCAGAATATTTTCTTTATTATCAGCTCTGCCGCTGGACTGGTTCTCCAGGACAGACGCTAGACGAGTGAGCAAGATTCCCTTGGACTTACGGGAATTCACGTCAACTCCTCTGAGTCAAGTTCTTTAACTTGCGAACATTAGAGGATGTTGTGTTTGGAATCTCACCTTCTGACATCTGCAGTGTGGTGCTCCAACTTCTTAGGTCGCAGGAGACAATAACATCGGAGACTTACCATCAACTCCGCAGTCTTAACATCAACCTGGAGGAGACCGACATCATAATCTCCCACATCTTGTACTTGCATCCTCCTGACTCACCAACAGACCAGAACCACAACGGCTATATTTTTTTTATTTATATTTAATTTTAAGTAAAATCCAATATAAACTATCTTATTTAATATCCTCAGTTTATTATTATTTATCATTTATTTTTCCATCAATTTTCTTGTTCAGGGGAAGGCGTTCCCCTGACAATACCCAAAGAAAAAAGATTAAATGGGAAGACCAGAAAGAGCCCCTGGTTTACCCAAAGGTGCAGGGAGGCGAAGACTCAGAGTGTCAGAGAATGGTAAAGGTACAAAAGGCAAAGAACCCAAGTAAACAAGGAGATAAGTCGAAGAGCTAGAAACGAGTATGCACAGGTACGGAGGGAGGCCCAGTAACAGTACGAAAATGACATAGCATCGAAATTCAAGTCTGACCCGAAACTGATGTACAGTCACATCAGAAGGAAGACAACAGTCAAGGACCAGGTGCTAAGGCTGAGGAGAGAAGATGGGGAACTCACAAGTAATGATCAAGAGGTATGTGAGGAGCTCAACTCGAGACTTAGGGAAGTATTCACAGTGGAGGCAGGAAGGTAGTTGGGTAGACAGGACGGGGTGCATCATTAACAAGGGATGTATCAAGTGCTGGAGGGCATACAAACATCTGAGGGGGAGGTGAAACAGTTACTCAGTGACCTTGATACCTCAAAGGCAATGTTTCCGGACAATATCTTCCCGTGGGTCCTTCGAGAAGGAGCTGAGGTTCTGAGTGTGCCACTTACCATAATATTCAACACATCCCTTGAAACTGGGCAGCTACCTGAGGTATGGAAAAAGGCCAACGTAGTCCCCATCTTTAAAAAAAGAGACAGAAAGGAAGCACTAAACTATAGACCGGATTAACTTACGTGTATAGTGTGCAAAGTCTTGGAAAAAATCATCAGGAAAAGAATGGTGGAGCATCTGGAGCAGAACAGGATAATCAACGCCAGACAGCACGGATTCAGAGAAGGCAAATCCTGTGTAACAAACCTCCTGGAGTTCTATGATAAAGTAACAGAGGTAAGGCAAGAGAGAGAAGGGTGGGTTGACTGCATTTTCCTGGACTGCAGGAAGGCCTTCGACACAGTTCCTCATATGAGATTAGTAAAGAAGTTGGAAGACCAAGCGTGCATAACTGGAAGGGCACTGGAATGGATCAGGGAATATCTCACAGGGAGGCAACAACGGGTCATGGTGCGTGATGAGGTATCACAGTGGGCGCCTGTGACGAGCGGTGTACCTGGTCAGTCCTAGGACCAGTGCTATTCTTGGTATATGTGAATGACATGACGGACGGGATAGACTCAGAAGTGTCTTTGTTCGCAGAAGAAGTGAAATTAATGAGGAGAATCACATCGGATGAAGACCAAGCAGGACTTCAAAGAGACCTGGACAAGCTTGACATCTGGTCTAGCAACTGGCTTCTCGAATTTAACCCCACCAAATTCAAAGTCATGAAGATCGGAGAATGGCAAAGAAGACCGCTGACAGAGTACAGGCTAGGTGGATAAAGGCTACAAACCTCATCAAAGGAGAAAGACCTTGGGGTGAGTATAAGCCAAGCACGTCTCCGGAAACACACATCAACCAGATAACCGCGGCAGCATATGGGCGACTTGGAAACCTAAGATTAGCGTTCCGTTACCTTAACAAGGAATCGTTTAAGACACTGTACACCGTGTACGTCATGCCGATACTAGAGTATGCAGCACCAGTCTGGAACCCACACCTGGTCAAGCATGTCAAGAAATTAGAGAAAGTGCAAAGGTTTGCCACAAGGCTAGTTCCACAACTCAGGGGACTGCCCTATGAAGAAAGGTTGAGGGAAATAGGACTACCAACACTGGAAGACAGAAGGGTTAGAGGAGACATGATAACGACATACAAAATACTACGGGGAATCGACAAGGTAGATAGTGACAGGATGTTCCAGAGAGGGAACACAGAAACAAGGGGACACAACTGGAAGCTGAAGACTCAGATGAGTCGAAGGGATGTTAGGAAGCAATTATTGAGCCACAGAGTAGTTAGGAAGTGGAATAGTCAAGCGAACAATATAGTGGAGGCAGGAACCATACATAGTTTTAAGACAAGGTATGATAAAGCTCATGGAGCAGGGAGAGCAGAGACCCAGTAGCGGACAGCGAAGAGGCGGGGCCAGGAGCTGAGTCTCGACCCCTGCAACCACAATTAGGTGAGTCCAATTAGGTGAGTACACACACACCTGACGACACTGGAGCACAGGAGAGATAGGGGGGACATGATAACGACATATAAAATTCTGAGAGGAATTGACAAGGTGCACAGAGACAGAATGTTCCAGAGATGGGACACAGCAACAAGGGGACACAGTTGAAAGTTGAAGACCCAGAAGAATCACAGTGATTTTAGGAAGTATTTCTTCAGTCACAGAGTGGTCGGGAAGTGAAATAGTTTGTGAAGCGATGTAGTGGAGGCAGGTTCCATTCATAGCTTTAAGAAGAGGTATGATAAAGCTCATGGCGCAGGAAGAGTGACCCAGTAGTGGCCAGTGAAGAGGCGGGGCCAGGAGTTATGACTCGACCCCTGCAACCACTAGGCGAGTACAACTAGGTGAGCACACACACACACACAAGGGAGTGTCTAGTAGGAGCACTTAAGAGTGGGTGTCCCGAGGTGGTAATTACAGTGATGTACAACCCACCATAGAAGAGCAGAAGGCCAAGACGAGAGTACGATGAGAGCATCAGTGCAATGGTGGATACACTAGCTAAGTTGGCTAGAAGGGCCCATAAGGGTAGGGCAAAGTAACTAGTTGGATGGAGGCTGTATCAGATAACCTTGCGCAACATCATGTTAGGGACACTACTAGAGAGAGAGCGAAGATGAACCAGCAGGGCAGAACCTCCTATTCACCATGAGAAGGTAAGACATTGGAGATATCACATATTAAAGGCCCCTTGGAGTTAATGATCACGTGGTCCTGAGCTTTGAATACATTGTAGAGTTAACAGTGGAAAGTGAAACAGCACGAAAAGGACAGTAGAAGCCAATCTACAAAAGAGGTGACTACACAGGCTTGGGGCAATTCCTGCATGCGGTGCAATGATAAAGAAAACTGGATGGAAAGACAGAAAATGAAATTATGTATTATGTGACCACAAAGTGAATGGAGGTACAGAGGTTTGTAGCCAAGAGAAACAGAAACAATGGGAAGCCCAGAACGAGAAGTTGGTTCACTTGAAAGTGTAAAAACGCCAAATTTAAGTACGCAAGAGAATAGAAAAAATATAGAAGACAAAAGACCCAGGAAAATAAGGAGACAAGTCGAAAAGCCAAAAACGAATAGAAATTGATAAGGGGAGACGCCCAGTGGCAATAGGAGAATGACATAGTATCGAAAGTCATACCAGCAGGAAAACAACAGCCAACGACCAGGTAATCAGGCTCATAAAGGAAGGAGGGGAAATCACAAGAAACGTTGAAGAAATATGTGACGAGTTCAACACGAGATTTAGGAAGGCATTTTCACTGGAGACAGAAAGGCTTGCAGTACACGGCGATGGTAGGGACCGCCATCAAGTGTTGGGCAGACTATACACAAGCGAGGAAGAGGTGAAGAGACTACTAAGCAAACTAGATACCTCAAAGGCGGAGGTACCGGACATTTATCCATGGTTCCTCAGAGAGAGGGAACAGAGGCACTTTGTGACACTAACAACAATCTTCAACACATCAAACATAACTGGGCAACTACCTGAGAGTTGTAAAACAGCAAATGTAGTCCCAATTTTTAAGAAAGGAGACAGACAGAACACATTAAACTACAGAACAGTGTCACTGATATACATAGTATGCAAAGTTATGTGAGAGATTATCCGGAGAAGAATGGTCGAACACCTAGAAAGGAATGAGCCTATACACGATAACCAGCACCGTATCAGGAAAGGGGATGCTCTGTCACAAACCTACTGGACTTTTACGACAAGGTAACAGAAGTAAGACAGGAGAGAGAAGAGAGAGAGAGAGAGAGAGAGAGAGAGAGAGAGAGAGAGAGAGAGAGAGAGAGAGAGAGAGAGAAGTTGGTAGACTGCATTTTCTTGAAAGGTTTTCGACCAGGCAGCATTAAAAAGAAAGACATGCAATGGGACAAGGAATACCATACAGGAAGGAAACAATGAGTGAAGGTACGTGACAAGGTCAGTCATAAGGCCAGTGCTGTTTTTGGTATATGTGAATGACATGATGGAAGCGATAGATTCAGAGGTGTTCCTGTTCGCAGATTATGTGAAGCTAGTGTGAAGAATTCAAGCGGATAAGAATCAGGTTGGTCGTTGCAACAATTGGCTTCTGGAGTATAAACCCACCAAGTGCAAAGTCAAGAACGTACCTCTTTGCTTCATTCACTGTCTTTCCATTAATCTCTCTTTCTCATGAGACTCTACCAATAAATCCCCTCTTTTCTAAGTCAGAGTAGACCTCTCTTGCTCGGTGTGTCTCACACTCACTTAGACAAGGTACTCAGGTCAAAGAAGACCACAGATGGAGTGCATGCTAGAGGGGCCGATAGCTGCAGACCTTACTCAAGGAAAAGGATCTTGCGGTGAGTATCATACCAAGCACATCTACTGAGGCGCTCATCAACCAAACAACTGCTTCAGCACATGGGCTCATGGTAAACCTAGGAATAACGTTTCGACGTCCAAGGATGGAGTCATTCAAGATACTATACGACTGTGTATGTCAGGCTCGTATTAGAGTATGCAGCACAAATATGGAATCCACATCTGGTGAAGCACGTCAAGAAATTCCAGAGGTTTTCAGTGGAGAAAAAGGGGAAATCAACCTGGCAATAATGGAGGACATAAAGTACAGAGGGATTATTTCAGCGACTTATAAAATACTGAGAGGAATTGACAAGGTGGATAGGGACAAAAGTTTTCAGAGATGGGGCGCAGCAACAAGGGATTACAACTAGAAGTTGAAAACTCACAAGAGTCACAGGGATGTTAGGAATTATTTCTTCAGACACAGAGTTGTCAGGAAGTGGAACATACTGGAGAGTGATGTAGTGGGGCCAGGATCTATTTATAGACTTAAGAAGAGGTACGATAATGCTCTTGGTGCAAGTAGAGCGTTTATCTAGTAGCGACCAGCGAAGACGCGGAGCTGTGACTCGACCCTTGCAATCAATTAAACTGGTCAACAATTTTTTAAAAGTTGCATGCTTCTTAAATGAGATTAGTTAGTACGCTGAGGTCAGTGGTTGAGGTCATCCTGTCCTAAGTTGTTTGGGAATTAGCGTGGGGTGCTACCGAGCACATGGCTTGCTGCAGTGTTTAAGAATCTCAGTTTAAAGTGTCGAAGAAGGAGGTTCAACTTCTTCAGGAGGAAAATAGGAGGCTGAAGCTTCGCCTAGATGAGTTTGGGAGTGAGTGTGAGAAGGTTTGAGCTGGTAAGGAGGAAAAGGTTACCAACACTGAGTTGGAGAGTGGCAGCCGCTTTAAGTGGCAAGTGGTTCACAATTCAGGAAGAAGGAAGATAATAAAGAAGATGTAAAGGTAGGAAATCGATTCCACTGACTCCCTTGTAATCAAGGTAAGAATATTCTGATTGTGGGAGACTCTCAAGTAAGATATATGGACCGTGCTTTTTGTAACAAAGATAAGGTCAGACTGAGGGTGTGCCTTCCAGGAGCTGGTGTTGGTGACATAGTCAGCAGGTTCGATAATATTATGTCAGGTAATGGGAACAAGCCTATTATCTGTCTTAGTGCTGGTGGAAATGATATCGGGAAGGGCAGGAGACAGGAGCTGCTGGATAAATACAGGTCTAAGGGAGGGATACCAATCATATGTAGCATCTTGCCAAGAAGTGGAGTGGGCAATGAATAGATGTCTAGGGCAATTGGTATAAATTGCTGGCAAGACAGTTACTGCAAGGAACTTGCAATCCCATTCATTGATAACTGGGACACATTCTATGACAAACGTGATATGTATGCAAGGGATGGGGTTTATCTCTCTGGGGCTGGAGTGGTTGCATTAGCCAATTCGATTGAGCAGGTCATTGATGACTTGTCTAGGATTTTAAACTGATAGATTATAGAGGTATGGGTGTTAGTGGGAAACAATCAGGCTACAGTACAAGGGTTGAAAACAGCAGATATTACCAGGATACCTCAGGAATATGTTTAAAAGACAATATTCAAAATAAAGGTGCTAGTAAAGGCAAATCAATTGTTCAACAAACAAACAAAATAGTAGAGGGCAACGAGTGACTAGCTCCCTTAATGTTTGCTATACAAATAGTAGGAGTCTACGAAATAAGATAGATGAGGTAAGATTACTTGCAAGTGCAGGTAATATAGATATTATTGCTATAACGGAGACCTGGTTCAACTTGAAAGATAGAGAAATGCCTTCTAAATGCAACATACAGGGTTATAAACTATTCCACAATGATAGAGTCAACAAGAAGGGTGGTGGAGTGGCGATGTACGTCAGAGATAATTTAAATTGTTGGGTTATAAGATTAGAAACATCGGACACAGAATCTGTTTGGCTATAGTTTCTCAAGGGTCGTGATAAATTAATTTTGCTATTGGACGAAATTCATAAGGTATCTAGATATGAAAATATTTTAATGTGATATATTAACTTTAAACAAATTGATTGTAACAATGGGACAGGAAATCAGTCTAGTGACTTTCTTGATGCGGTTCAGGATTGCTTGGCCGACTTCATGGGTCTGAGAAATTATCTGGGTGGGCTAAATTGGAATGACCTGACTATGGGACAGGTAGGTGATGTTGGTTGACAATATGACGTTTTTCAGAGCGTGGTTCTAGCTGCCCAGACAACTTTTGTTCTGAGTAGGGAAATTAGATCTAACACAAATGATCCCAAATTAAAGAACAATAGATTAAACCATCTCATTGGTCAAAAGAGAGGCATATATAGGCATATCAAAAGAGGGGATGGGTTGTTAAGAAATCAATATATTCAATTAAAGATACAAATAAAAAAAAAGATTAAGAAAAGCAAAAAGGAATTATGAGGCTAAAGTCGCAAGGGATTTGAAGACTAAACTAAAAGTGTTCTTTCAGGTACACAGAAGTAAGATTAGGGACAAGATAGGCCCAGTTAAGAGTAACTCAGGTCAGATCACTGACACTGATAAAGAAATGTGTGAAATTTTCAACACTTACTTCCTCTCTGTTTTAACTCAGGAAGTTAATAGCAAAATTCCAGAAGTAATAAATTGTTTAGAACAGGACGATAATAAACTACACATGATTGGGTAACTAGTAACATGGTTCTCAGACAAACAGAGAAATGAAAACCTAACAAATCCTTAGGCCCTGGTGAACTGTTTGCAAGGGTTTTAAAGGAATGTAAAGAGGAACTTAGCAAAATCTTCGGCTAATCTTTTCAATATATCACTACAAACTGGCATAGTGCCAGACGTTTGGAAAATAGCAAATGTAATACCTATTTAGAAGACAGGTGACAGGTCCTTAGCTTCGATATATAGACGAATAATCCTTACCTCCATAGTAGGAAAATCTATGGAATCAATAATTGCAGAGGCAATTCGTAGCCATCATGAAAGGCATACATTGATTAATGAATCTCAACACTGTTTTACAAAGGGGCGTTCCTGTCTTACGAGTTTACTAACTTTTTCTCTAAGGTATTTGAGGAGGTAGATAGAATCCCACATCAGAGGCTATTGAGGAAACTTTAGGAAGAGAATTTTTTTTCCTGGGTAGACCCATGGTTGACAAATAGACAGCAGAGTTTGCATAAACGGGGAGAAATCTCTCCTCCCTCACTGTCTCCACTCACTCTCCTTCCTCACTCGCCCCCACTCATTAGTTCCCCCCACACTACCCCCCTAACTTTCTCTCACTCCCTCTCTCCCTCTTTCTCTCCCTCATTCACTCTCTCTCTCTCTCTCTCTCTCTCTCTCTCTCTCTCTCTCTCTCTCTCTCTCTCTCTCTCTCTCTCTCCTCTCTCTCTCTCTCTCTCACCCTCTCTCCCCCATCTCTTCCATTCAATCTGCCCCCACACACACATATATACACACACATGTACACACACACATACACACACACTCACACACACTACGAAACCTAATTCATTATAAATAAAAAAAATGGGCCCCAGTGGGAGAGTCGATGATTCAGGTGACCAGAGGAAAATGGGTCTTCAAAAGGAAGAATGAATAGAAGAGCTATTGAAATGAATGGAAGAAGAGTGGGAAACACTATAGGCAAGCTTACTGTGAAAATGGAGAAGAGGATGGAGACAAAGAAGAGGTAGTGGGAGTCGTAAGCTGAAGCTGCCGAAGCCAAGATCCAGGCCCCTAGAAGAGGAAGAAAACATGCTGAATTGAGACACAGGGCCAACGAGCTGAGGGGACATGGCATCTGGAGCAGGTACACCAATATTAAACAAGGGGTCCAAAGGAAAGGAAGGAGACAAGATTTATATAGAGGCACAATCAGACCACCAGGCAAGGTTGAGGAATGGAAAGGGCGTGATGTTTGGCACAGGGACAACAGTAAGTGTGTAGGCAGAGAAGTAGGTAGAGAAGGTGACAGGCCCCAAACAGAGGCACGACCAGGCAACAAGGTAATATGAGAAATAATAAGGAAAGCAGTGGTTATGTATAAATGGGAGGAGGAGGTGGCGAGGTTAGTCTTTATACATGGGCTTCAGGAGAATGAAGGGAGGACAAACGATGAAAGACAGTAGAAAGAAAAACAAGAGATTGAAAATATCATCAAACTAACAGGAGAGGAGGATATAAATGAGTTAATAAATTTTCAGAGAATAGGGTGTGTGGCATGCAAAGAGTACGTTACAATTTATTCGCAATATGTCACACTCCCATATAGGCTGCCTCCCAACCAGCAAACCAGTTGCTAAGGGTTTAACGATCGATAGGGTACCCATCGTTAAATCAGTACCTTGGTTGATTGGTCAATCATAGGCAAGTCTGCCTGCCAAAGCTGAAGCAACGTGGTTCACTTTTGGTAAGCATTGGCAGACTTGCCTAGCTGCTGGTTGAATACAGTGCGCTCATGCTTTTTCTTTGCCATCTGTCACGGTGGTGTACACTTTCGATTATATTTGTACATACTGTACATAGTGTACATTAGGGTTATAGTTTTTTTACAACTTAATATTTCTGTACCTTAATCAGATGAACTTTTGCCTAAAAGCAAAAAAATTACCTTTCATTTCAATATCTTTTTAGAAAATGTCACCACTAGATGAAACAAAAAATTGTTACGAAAACAAGTAACTTGAATGCATATTGCATGTAATAATAATAGCAAATATAACAGCTTACAGCATCATCGTTATCATGTTCATACATATATTACTACTTATTGCTTAGAATAAACTGAAGTTGCAGTTTGTTTTTGTTTCTGCAGCAGCATACAGTTCCTGCATAACTTTGCACTTTCAGCACACTGATTACTTCTTGGTATATTGAGTGTAGACGGGTCCTGCTTCCAGTGATTTTTCAATGAGTTTAGTGCTTTTTTGTAAGGTTTCAATATTTCTGCCACGGGGCACCATGGTGAGTACAAACACACACACACACAAACGCATGCACCTTCACATACACACTACTCACTACTCCCAAAACAAACCAAATGTTTTTTCAACAAGTTCGTTTATTAAATTTAAACTTAAATTCACACTAACACACTCATACTTCATTTAGTTCAGAAACAATGTCTGCAATCATAAACTGTAATTAGCATTTAATAGCCATTTCCATTCATTCATTCTATTAAGCTCAGGAATATTTAGCAACTACTCAAGAACATTCACTCACTCTCTGTTACTCAGGAATGGGCAGCGTCTGTCACTTAGCAACATCCACATATTGGCTTAAGTCGGTGGGAGAATTGGACTTGCCTCGCATGGGCCAGTAGGCCTGCTGCAGTGTTTCTTCTGTCTTATGTCTTGTCTACTACGAAAGAGTAATAGTTGTTGCTCATGAACAGACACGATCTGCCATCAATGAATAGCCTCCGTCTGTTATTCAGGAGAATTCAGTGATTGTCTGCCACTCAGGAACGGTAATCGGTAGCCACTCGGGAGCACTCCTCCCAATTCTCTCTCACTAATACACGCAAAAGTGCTCCGGGATAATGTATACATTTCTCATACCTCGGCTTCTCTCATTATTTATCTTCCCTTTACTCACAAATAAATAGTAAATAATAAATTACTTATCACCAACTCACTCCTTAACGTCCGGTCAATGGCTACTAACCAATACAAATCTAATCTCGGGGTTTTCAAGTCTTTATCTATATGGTCAGGATGAAAACGGCAAAACCTAATTGTATCAGTGCAGTTTAAATTCAAGAGATTTATTGCATTAACGTGTATTTTGAACTAGCTATTTTATGATATTGATGCCAACAGTTTTACTGGAGTTTTAGCTCTATGTATCAAGTTATTTTGTTGCATCAAAAAGGTTTATGATTTGTTAACAATTAAATTCGCTGTGTATTCACAGTTCATCAAATTTAGCTCCAAAAACGGCAGTTCACTTTACGGTGTAAACACGTGTTCCAATGTTACAACGGATTTCAACCTATTTTTATCTGGTATTCGTAATTCAAAAAATCAGAAGCATGTTACTGCTTTTTTTAATAATATTTAATAACTTTTCATTATTAACATTATGCATTGTTGTGTCACTTTATATGACCACGTTATGCCCTTTCTGTTGTTATTCGTTGCTCTGAATGTTACTGTGTGCTTATTAAGTTTTTGACAAAAATATTAAATTGACCAAATAAACGCTATATATATATTTTTTAAAGTTTACGATAAGGAAATATGGAGTAGATAGGTAAACAGCAGTTACGGAAACCTAAAATTGTTCTTCACAATGGAAGATTTGCGGGTGTCTTGTCACTCTGTTTCATAAATATGCAAGATAACAAGTACACTTTGCTACTTTTACTTATATTTAGATCATACTATACATGGATGTGCACGTATATGTATACACAGGTTTGCAACAAGGTTAGTTCCGGAGCTAAAGGGAATGTCCTATGAAGAAAGGTTAAGGGAAATCGGCCTGACGACAAAATACTGCGTGGAATAGAGAAGGTGGAGAGGGGACACAGAAACAAGGGGTCACAATTGATAGTTGAAGACTCCTGTGAGTCAAAGGGATGTTAGGAAGTATTTTTTCAGTCATAGAGTAGTCAGGAAGTGGAATAGTCTAGGAAGTGATGTAGTAGAGGCAGGAATCATACATAGCTGACGAGGTATGATAAAGCTCATGGAGCCTGGAGAGAGAGGACCTAGCAGCGGTCAGTGAAGAGGCGAGGCCAGGAGCTAAGTCTCGACCCCTGCAACCACAATTAGGTGAGTACAATTTGGTGAGTACACTCATCAGAGTTTTCTTCTCTTTTCTTAAAAGAAAAAGGCTACTAAAATGCCAGGAGCAATGAGCTAGTAACCTCTTCTCATTTATAAATTACTAAACGTAAGAAGAAAAAACTTTATGAAGATGGGAAGCTGGCTGACTTGGCTCTAAGCGAAATAAAGCTGAGGGGGTATGGGAGTTTCAGTGGGGAAAGTGGGTTATACTGTTTCAGCATCTAAAGAAGAGAGGAGTGAATAGGAGAGAGAGCGATGTTGGAAAATGGTAATTAAGCGAACCTATAATTGTTTGGGGTACCAGCGGTAAATGATAATCGGGGTGGGACCTATGATTGAGCTTTGTATAGAAAGAGGTTTGGTAATATGTAATACTTATTTTAAGAAAAAGAGGATAAATAGGTAAACGAGATATGATTTATGGTTTAATGACAATAGTTTGTCTGTTAATGTATTGAAGGAAAAAAGGTTGACATACTTCCGGATGTGCATGTTTATAGAGGGGCAAGAGATATATCAGATCATTATTTAGTAGTAGCTACAGTAAGAGTAAAAAGTAGATGGGGTTCAAGGAAAAAGGCTACAGCAAGTAAGAGAGAGGTCAACGTTTATAAAGAAAATTAGGAGGCTGTTAGGGGTAAGGTATAAGAAACTATTGATAGAAAGCTGGGCTAGAGAGATTATAGGTAATGAGGTTGAAAAGGTATGGGGGTAGATCAGAAGTCACAGATCTGTATCTGGTATTACCCCAAAACATTTAAATTATTTTTCTGTGAGGCCTTAATTGAGGAACTCTTCCTGGTATGTCCTTTTCCTATCTGATGCCAGCTGAAGCGTAAAAGTGAAAATGATTGAAAAACACATTTATAATATGATTTTATCATATTATATAACTCATTGTTACTCATAAAGACCGGGATGAAAAACAATGACGAAAAATAGAATAGAATATCAATTTAATAGAAAACCGCCAAACATTTATATTATTATAAGATCCTTTTCAAATATCTGTAAATGGAATCAGAAATTCTAATAAAAAATAAAATATAAATACATATTATTATTTTTTTTTTATTAACACATCGGCCGATTCCCACCAAGGCAGGGTGGCCCGAAAAAGAAAAACTTTCATCATCATTCACTCCATCACTGTCTTGCCAGAGGGGTGCTTTACACTACAGTTATAAAACTGCAACATTAACACTCCTCCTTCAGAGTGCAGACACTGTACTTCCCATCTCCAGGACTCAAGTCCGGCCTGCCGGTTTCCCTGAATCCCTTCATAAATGTTACTTTGCTCACACTCCAACAGCACGTCAAGTATTAAAAACCATATGCCTCCATTCACTCCTATCAAATACGCTCACACATGCTTGCTGGAAGTCCAAGCCCCTCGCACACAAAACTTCCTTTACCCCCTCCCTCCAACCTTTCCTAGGCCGACCCCTACCCCGCCTTCCCTCCACTACAGATTTATACACTCTCGAAGTCACTCTGTCTCGTTCCATTCTCTCTACATGTCCAAACCACCTCAACAACCCCTCCTCAGCTCTCTGGATAATAGTTTTGGCAATCCCGCACCTCCTCCTAATTTCCAAACTCCGAATTCTCTGCATTATATTCACACCACACATTGACCTCAGACATGACATCTCCACTGCCTCCAGCCTTCTCCTCGTTGCAACATTCATCACCCATGCTTCACACCCATATAAGAGCGTTGGTATAACTATACTCTCATACATTTCCCTCTTTACTTCCATGGACAAGGTTCTTTGTCTCCACAGACTCCGAAGTGCTCCACTCACCCTTTTCCCTCATCAATTCTATGATTCACCTCATCCTTCATAGACCCATCCGCCGACATGTCCACTCCCAAATATCTGAATACATTCACCTCCTCCATACTCTCTCCTCCAATCTGATATCCAATCTTTCGTCACCTATTCTTTTTGTTATCCTCATCACCTTACTCTTTCCTATATTCACTTTCAATTTTCTTCTTTTACACACCCTACCAAATTCATCAACCAACCTCTGTAACTTCTCTTCAGAATCTCCCAAAAGCACAGTGTCATCAGCAAAAGCAACTGTGACAACTCCCACTTTGTATTTGCTTCTTTATCTTTTAGCCCAACACCTCTTGCCAAGACCCTCGCATTCACTTCTCTTACAACCCCATCTATAAATATATTGAACAACCACGGTGACATCACACATCCTTGTCTAAGGCCCACTTTTACTGGGAAATAGTCCCTTCCCTCCTACACACTCTAACCTGAGCCTCATTATCCTCATAAAAACTCTTCACTGCTTTCAGTAACCTTCATCCTATTCCATACACCTGCAACATCTGCCACATTGCCCCCCTATCTACCCTATCATATGCCTTTTCCAAATCCATAAATGCCACAGAAACATCTTTACCCTTATCCAAATACTGTTCACCTATATGTTTCACTGTAAACACTTGGTCTACACACCCCTACCTTTCCTAAAGCCCCCTTGTTCATCTGCTATCCTGCTTTCTGTTTTACTCTTAATTCTTTCAATAATAACTCTACCATACACTTTACCAGGTACACTCAACAGACTTATTCCCCTATAATTTTTGCACTCTCTTTTGTCCCCTTTGCCTTTATACAAAGGAACAATACACGCTCTCTGCCAATCCCTAGGTACCTTACCCTCTTCCATACATTTATTAAATAATAGCACCAACCACTCCAAAATTATATCCCCACCTGCTTTTAACATTTTATCTTTATCCCATCAATCCCAGCTGCCTTACCCCTTTCATTCTACCCACTGCCTCACGAACTTCCCCTACACCCACAACTGGCTCTTCCACACTCCTACAAGATGTTATTCCTCCTTGCCCTACACACGAAATCACAGCTTCCTGTCTTCATCAACATTTACAAATTCTCAAAATATTCTCTCCATCTTCCCGATACCTCTAACTCTCCATTTAATAACTCTCCTCTCCTATTTTTAACTGTCAAATCCATTTGTTCTCTAGGCTTCCTCAACTTATTAATCTCATTCCAAAACTTTTTCTTATTTTCAACAAAATTTGCTGATAACATCTCACCCACTCTCTCATCTGCTCTCTTTTTACATTGCTTCACCACTCTTTTAACCTCTCTTTTTCTCTCCATATACTCTTCCCTCCTTGCATCACTTCTACTTTGTAAAAACCTCTAATATGCTAACTTTTTCTCCCTTACTACTCTTTTTACATCATCATTCCACCAATCGCTCCTCTTCCCTCCCGCACCCACTCGCCTGTAACCACAAACTTCTGCTGAACACTCTAACACTACATTTTTAAATCTACCATATACATTTTCGACCCCATTGCCTACACTCTCACTAGCCCATCTATCCTCCAATAGTTGTTTATATCTTAACCTAACTGCCTCCTCTTTTAGTTTATAAACCTTCACCTCTCTTTTACTTACTGATTCTATTTTCCTTGTATCCCATCTACCTTTTACTCCCACTGTAGCTATAACTAAAAAGTGATCTGATATATCTGTGGCCCCTCTATAAACATGTACATCCTGAAGTCTACTCAACAGTCTTTTATCTACCAATACATAGTCCAACAAACTACTGTCATTACGCCCTACATCATATCTTGTATACTTATTTATCCTCTTTTCTTAAAATATGTATTACCTATAACTAAACCCCTTTCTATACAAAGTTCAATCAAAGGGCTCCCATTACCATTTACACCTGGCACCCCAAACTTACCTACTACACCCTCTCTGCATGTTTCTCCCACTTTAGCATTTAGGTCCCCTACCACAATTACTCACTCATTTGGTTCAAAAGTTCCTATACATTCGCTTAACATCTCCCAAAATCTCTCTCTCTCCTCTACACTCCTCTCTTCTCCAGGTGCATACACACTTATTATGACCCACTTTTCGCATCCGACCCTTATTTTAATCCACATAATCCTTGAATTTACACATTCATATTCCCTCTTTTCCTTCCATAACTGATCCTTCAACATTATTGCTACCCCTTCCTTAGCTCTAACTCTCTCAGATACTCCTGACTTAATCCCATTTATTTCTCCCCACTGAAACTCGCCTACCCCCTTCAGCTTTGTTTCGCTTAGGGCCAGGGCATCCAACTTCTTTTCATTCATAACATCGGCAATCATCTCTTTCTTATCATCCGCACTACATCCACGCACATTCAGACAACCCAGTTTTATAAAGTTTTTCTTCTTCTCGTTTTTAGTAGATTTGTACAGGAGAAGGGGTTACTAGCCCATTGCTCCCGGCATCTTAGTCGCCTCATACGACACGCATGGCTTACGGAGGAAAGATTCTTTTCCACTTCCCCATGGACAATAGAGAAAATAAAAAGAACAAGAGCTATTTAGAAAAAGAAGAAAAACCTAGATGTGTGTATGTATATATATGCATGTGTATGCCAGTGTAGTGTGACCTAAAGTGTAAGTAGAAGTAGCTAGATATACCTGTTATCCAGCGTGTTTATGAGACAGAAAAAAGACACCAGCAATCCTACCATCATGTAAAACAGTTTCAGGTTTCTGTTTCACAGTCACCTGGCAGGACGGTAGTACCTCCCTGGGTGGTTGCTGTCTACCAACCTACTACCTTATTATTATACACTCTAATTGCTATGACAAATCACCAAACACTACCTTACCTTGGTCGTCGAAAGTCGTAAACCTACTAACATAAACAATGCACTTCTACTGACTGTGAGCAGAAACAATTATTGATAGCGAGATAGGACATTTGGTCAAAAGTTACGTGATGGTGGTGTCGACAATGAGAAGTGCGGTTGTCGTGCTGGCTCCAGAGTCAAAGCTGACACTCACGATGCTGCCAACTGCTGGAATCCTTACACGTTTTACATTATTGCCAACTTAAAAAATAGTCTCTTCAAATTAGATTTTTATTTTTATTAAGCAACTAAAAATTAATTTTTGAAAAAATATAACTTTCCAAATTTGCCTAGCTTATTATATAATAATTTTTTGAACAGATTTATTTTTATGTTTACTAAGCCTTCATTACCCCCGAGATTTTCATTTTTACTCGATTTGGGGATATTTACCCCGGTTCCCCGACCTCTGGGGTAGATTTAATTAAAAGTGTTAGAGTGTTCAGTAGAAGTTTGTTTATATAAATGGGTAACTGCGGGAAGGAAGAAGAGAGACTGATGAAATGATGAGATAATGAGTGGTTAGAGAGAAAAGGTTGGCATATTGTTGTTTAATGCAGGTGTGATGGGGAGAGCTGTGGCAGCGGACTAGCCATACGGGCATTTGGGCAATGCCCAGTTGGCCCTGGGCTGGGTAAAAAAAAAAAGATGAAAATTATTCACGAAAAACTCAAGTCATAGCCGCTGCACAAAGATCGAAACGAAAATAAATGGAACGCGCCTTAGCTGATCAGTGAAAACACGTCTCTGGCCCTTAGCCCACCTTATAGGTGACGGATGTCCGGGCCGGTTTTTAGACCCAGTCCGCATCTGGATAACACTATGCTTTTAGGAGATTCTGAGGAGAAGTTGCAAAGGTTGGCGGACAAAATTGGGAAAGTATGTAATAGTGAACACAACATGTATGTACATTCCATTATACACTATACACTGGAGAGCGAAACGTTGCCACAATAAAATGTCACATTAGTTGCATTTGTGTCATTTTACTTAACATATTGTCGGTAATTCTACCAATATTATCACTGGAAGTGATCGAAGCAAGTCACGTAAGTCAGTCAAGTGTCAAGTTAGGTGTAAGAGCGGTCACTTGAGACCCTCAGAGAACATGGGAACAAATGTCATATCATCACAGGAGTATGACAGCCTCTCCTGCGTTGGCTCTGAAGAGGCAGCTGGCATCGGGCACACCATTTAGTACACTACCTGGCACACCTCCTGGTACACAACCTGGCACACCTGGTACACGACCTGGCACACGACCTGGCACACAACCTGGCACACCCCTTAGTACACCATTTGGCACACCACCTGGTACATGACATAGCACACCACCTGGCACACCACCTGGTACATGACATAGCATACCACCTGGCACACCACCATGTACATGACCTAGCACACCACCTGGCACACCACCTGGTCTAGCATCACATGGCGACATATTTTTGTCATACTTATACGTTTTATCCTTCAGTAATCAAGTACCACTCTTATAAAACAATGAAAATCAGTTTCCTGTACATTAAATATTTAGATTCACCACAAAATAATAGTAATGACACTTGATAATACCCTAATATTACTAATAATAATGATCGAAAAGTAAATAATAATAATAATAATAATAATAATAATAATAATAATAATAATAATAATAATAATAATAATAATAATAATAATAATAGTGAAAACAATAATATTAACCAATCATGGGATTTAGCAGTTCAGTCATTAGCCGAACACTGTCTTATTTCTTCATGTGTCAGCATGAAAACCCAGCCTTAAAGATTGGATTATTACTAATTAATTTTCGTTATCAATTCACTAATTTGAGAGTTTATTTACTAATAAATTCCTCACGGCACGTTCTTCAAGGACGTGTTTTGGTTGATGTGAAGGTAGAGGTAGGTTAGACAAGACGGATCCTGGCACGGGTCTTTTCCATGTGGCATTATGTGATGGTAGAGGTAGGTTCGACAGGACGGATCCTGGCACGGGTCTTCTCCATGTGGCATTATGTGATGGTAGAGGTAGGTTCGACAGGACGGATCCTGGCACGGGTCTTCTCCATGTGGCATTATGTGAAGAGCGTATTAGCAGATTACTATGTGAAGAACGGTACTTTCCTAGCACTCTTGATGTGCTAGGTACCTTAGAGTCACACTATTCCAGAAGTAGGAACACATTAAGGCTCACAACTGTGAAGAAACTGGTCTGTAGAGAAGTACCAGTGGGTGGTGGATATAGCCCAAGTTGGGGCTGCTCATTCTATAGTGACTTCACCAACAACAGATGTAGATGTGCAGGTGGTGGTAACAACAGTTTAAGTCGAATCTGCCCACTCCGAAGACTCTGCACCAGCTGAGCCAGCATCAGGACAGCCAAGACGAGTGTACACTTGCTGTTACCTGGAGAGCCACAGCAAACCATATGGATTCAATATCAAATTACTTATCAATTTTGGACAGTTTAAAAACGACAAGAAAATTATGGTCCCATCTTATTGTACTTTATTTACAAGCAAAACTCCCTAGGCATGAATATGTTAAATTAACTTAAGGTTGAAACAAAGCGTCTGTCAGCACATTAATTAAGAAACCCTTTATGGGGGATATATGAATATTGAACATCTGTTGGTGAAGAGCCCATTCCTCTTGGTATTAATATACGTCAGCATGTTATCATTGCTGAATATATTAATAAAATTAGGTGAAACCCTGGTAAACAAAGTGCTCCAAAACCACAACCAGAGCTAATACCTCCTTTTCTATGCTAGCATAGTTCGTTGTGTTTGGTTTGAAGTTTGTACTAAAGAAACAGAGTGAATGGAGTGTGTCACTGTCAGTCTTCCTCTGTGAAAGGACATCTCTCATGGTACAATATCTCACATCAATCTATAAAATGAAGGGAAGAGAGACATTTCGACTCCGGAGCTCAGGAAATGAAGTGATTAAACAACACAATCCTTAAATTTATGCATATATATTTCCTCTTCTCCTTCCGTAATTGATCCTTCAACATTTTTGCTACCCTTTCCTTAACTTTAACTCTCTCAGATACTCCTGACCTAATCCCATTTATTTCTCCCCACTGAAACTCCCCTTCTTCTAATTCGTAGCCTTGGCTTTCATTTCTTTCTTATTTTTAGTAATTTATACAAGAGAAGCGGTTACCAGGTCATTCCTGCCGACCTCCCTGACAGTGGAGCAGGTGAAGAACATTAACCCTACAGGATACTGATGTGTATAAAGCCGCTATATCATTCTCACAGGGTTCAGCAGGGGGTTTCAACGGTTTAAGGCCAGAACATTTAAAACAAATGCTCACTCTAGCACTCGTGGGTGTTTCAGAGAGGTTACTGTCTAAACTCACCAAATTTTCCAGTGTTTGCCTGGCTGAGGGAGTCCCGGAGGCCATTTGGCCATTCTTTTTTGGTCCATCACTATGTGCCCTCCGGAAAAAAAAAGATGGAGGAATCAGGCCCATCGCAGTTGTCGCCTTGTCGCCAAGGCTGTAGTGAGAATGGTGAGTCAAGAGGCTGCTGCAGTGCTGAAACGAACACAAATCGGTTTTGATGTTCAAGAAGGCTGTGAAGCAGTTGCCCATGTAGCACGAGGTTACATCAATAACATGTCAGGTGAAAAAGCCCTGATAAAATTAGACTTTGCCAAAGCATTCAACTTGGTCAGAATGGATTCTGCTATCCAAGCAGTTTCTAGACACTTCCCTTCCCTCTATCCTTTCATACAGTCGTATTATAGTGGGACTTCTAAACTACTATTTGGGGACCATGAAATTGACTCGTGCGAGGGTGTACAACATGGTTACCATCTAGCCCCTTTTCCTTTCTACCTGATCATCAATGACGTCAGAGAAACACTGTCCAGTGAACTCAATATTTGGCTCTTGAATGAGGGTACCCCGGGTGCCACTACATTATCTCTCATATAAGACATCAGAAAAATAAAGAACATCAGTGAAATACTGTGCATATCTTTAAACCCCACCAAACGCGAAATAATATATTCTAATCGACAGATAATTGAGGATATTAGTGTTGTTTTACAGGGAGCAAGAGCCATCCATCCAGCCAATATCACTCTCCTTGGTGCACCTTTCGGTTCCAATGCTATTGATCCGCTTCTGGAAAAAAAAAATCTTAGACCTCAGGACGATGGAAGGCAGAATGATGCCTTCTACATACTAACCAGGTGCCTGTCCCTCAAAAAAACTTACCTACTTCTTGAGATGCTATTCAGCCTTGAGCAGTCCAAAACTTAAGGTATATGACTCTCTTCTAAAGACCACGCTAGAGAGTGTACTGAATCTTTCCCTTGAATATGGACAGTGTATGCAAGCCTCACTTCCAGTCAAGCTTGGGGGCTGGAACTACCCAAATCCTCCCAGATTGCCCTACCAGTTTTCTTATCTTATTCCATAGCAACAGACCAGATAATAAAACAAATGCCTGGTGACAGCAGGAATACAAGACCCTAGCTACATCAGAGCCATTTCCGAATGGGAGACTCTCGCTGCTCCAGCACCAAAACCTAGTGCAGCTCAGGCCTAAAAATAGTAGAGTTGTGATGGCCCCATTGCTGAAAAAGTGCTTGCCAATATGCTCAGGGTTGCAACATCTATCAGGTAGACTGCCCGTCTGCAAGCTGTGAGCGCACAACACTCTGAGGACTCCTCAAAACAGTTTCTATTTCGGCGATGGGAACACGTCTCTACCCACCGACCCACCGTATTACAGTGGCTATTCGCCTCGTTGTTCCAATTCACAAGGAATATACGTGTATTTGCTGTGATGCTGAAGGCGGTCAATATTGTCTACACAACCTAAACTGCTCCAAAACCAAGGGCTAGCACACAAGACACAATGAAGTCAAAAACATCATCAGCTGGATGCCCAGTCGAGAGAGAGCCCCGATCCCTAGCATCCAACAATGCTCACACACCCAATAAAATATATATATATATATATATATATATATATATATATATATATATATATATATATATATATATATATATATATATGTCGTGCCGATTAGGTAAAACTTGCGATTTTGGCTTAAATACCAACGCTCACATTGCCATATAAGACAAGTGAAAATTTGTATGCAATAATTTGCCAAAATCATTCTGAACATAACGAAAAATATATTTCATTGTGTTTGTTTATTATTAAATTAATGTTAACGTATCTAAAATATATTTAGTTGGGTTAGGCAAATTAAATTGCGCTTGTTGTAATATGGTTAGGTAGGTTTTCAAAGTTTTCTGGTACAAAATTATAAATTCTTACATTAACATAAATGAAAAAATATATCTTTAAACGTATAAGAGAAAATTTTAGAAAGTACTTAATTTTAGATGAGTTCTTGTATTGATCAGTTTTTAATCGCACGACATATATATATATATATATATATGTCGTCCGATTAGGTAAAACTGGCCAATTAGCAAGAACTCATTTAAAATTAAGTCCTTTCTAAAATTTTTCTTATACGTTTAGAGATATATTTTTTTCATTTATGTTAATGTAAGAATTTATAATTTTGTACCAAGAGAAACTTTCAAAACCTACCTAACCCTATTACAACAAGCTCAATTTAATTTAGCCTAACCCAACTAAATATATTTTAGATAATTAACATTAATTTAATAATAAACAAACACAATGAAATATTTTTTTCGTTATATTCAGAATGATTTAGCGAAATTATTGCATACACAAATTTTCATGCTTATATGGCAAGGTGACGTTGCTATTTAGCCAAAATCCCAAGTTTTACCTATCGGCACGAATATATATATATATATATATATATATATATGTCGTGCCGATTAGTAAAACTTTGATTTTGGCTTAAATAGAACCTACTTCATATAAGACAAGTGAAAATTTGTTATGGTATAATTCGCAAAATCATTCTGAACATAACGAAAAAATATATTTCATTATGTTTGTTTATTATTAAATTAATGTTAACGTATCTAAAATATATTTAGTTGGGTTAGGCCAAATTAAATTGTGCTTGTTGTAATAAGGTTAGGTAGGTTTTCAAAGTTTCTCTTGGTACAAAATTATAAATTCTTACATTAACATAAATGAAAAAATATTTCTTTAAACGTATAAGAGAAAAATTTTAGAAAGTACTTAATTTTAGATGAGTTCTTGTAATTGACCAGTTTTACCTAATCGGCACGACATATATATTAAAATATATATATATATATATATATATATATATATATATATATGTCGTGCCGATTAGGTAAAACTGGTCAATTAGCAAGAACTCATCTAAAATTAAGTCCTTTCTAAAATTTTCTCTTATACGTTTAAAGATATTTTTTTCATTTATGTTAATGTAAGAATTATAATTTTGTACCAAGAGAAACTTTGAAAACCTACCTAACCTTATTACAACAAGCGCAATTTAATTTAGCCTAACCCAACTAAATATATTTTAGATACGTTAACATTAATTTAATAATAAACAAACACAATGAAATATATTTTTCGTTATGTTCAGAATGATTTTGGCGAAATTATTGCATACACAAATTTTCACTTGTCTTATATGGCAAGGTGACGTTGCTATTTAAGCCAAAATCGGAAGTTTTACCTAATCGGCACGACATATATATATATATATATATATATATATATATATATATATATATAATATATTAATATATAATAAACTATCAATAAAGAACTCATTTATAAATTAAGTCCCTAAAATTTTCTCTTATACGTTAAAGATATATATTTTTATTTATGTTAATTAGAATTTAATTTAGTACAAAGAAACTTTGAAAACCTACCTAACTTATTAGCAAATGCAATTATTTGCCTAACTAAATATATTTTAAATAGTTAACATCAATTTAAATATAACATAAATGAAAAATATATCTTTTAAACGAAGATGAAAATTTTAGAAAGGACTTAATTTTAGATGAGTTCTTGCTAATTGACCAGTTTTACCTAATCGGCACGACATATATATATATATATATATATATATATATATATATATATATATATAATATATATAATACTATATATATATATATATATATATAGGATGAGTCCACCTCTGGTGTCAATGTGGGACCCATTGCCTCGGAGAAGTGGATAAAAAACTTCAGGGAAAATATTTAGATTTCTTTCTGAAGCCAAATTTGAATATTCCACTTCCCTACTACCTCATAGTTTCTTTTTTTATACAAACCTTATTTCAAGACAAAATACAAAAATACAATGAGGAGTAAAACAACATAGATAACAACTCAGAGCTACATGTCAATATATATATATATATATATATATATATATATATATATATATATATATGTCGTGCCGATTAGGTAAAACTGGTCAATTAGCAAGAACTCATTTAAAATTAAGTCCTTTCTAAAATTTTCTCTTATACGTTTAAAGATATATTTTTTTCATTTATGTTAATGTAAGAATTTATAATTTTGTACCAAGAGAAACTTTGAGAACCTACCTAACCTTATTACAACAAGCGCAATTTAATTTAGCCTAACCCAACTAAATATATTTTAGATACGTTAACATTAATTTACTAATAAACAAACACAATGAAATACATTTTTTCGTTATGTTCAGAAGGATTTTGAAATTATTGCATACACAAATTTTCACTTGTCCTATATGGCAAGGTGAGCGTTGCTATTTAAGCCAAATCGAAAGTTTTACTAATCGGCACGACATATATATATATATATATATATATATATATATATATATATATATATATATATATATATATATATATATATGTCGTGCCGATTAGGTAAAACTGGTCAATTAGCAAGAACTCATCTAAAATTAAGTCCTTTCTAAAAATTTCTCTTATACGTTTATAGATATTTTTTTCATTTATGTTAATGTAAGAATTTATAATTTTTGTACCAAGAGAAACTTTGAAAACCTACCTAACCTTATTACAACAAGCGCAATTTATTTTAGCCTAACCCAACTAAATATATTTTAGATACGTTAACATTAATTTAATAATAAACAAACACAATGAAATATATTTTTTCGTTATGTTCAGAATGATTTTGGCGAAATTATTGCATAAAAATTTTCACTTGTCTTATATGGCAAGGTGAGCGTTGCTATTTAAGCCAAAATCGCAAGTTTTACCTAATCGGCACGACATATATATATATATATATATATATATATATATATATATATATATATATATATATATATATATATATATATATATATATATATGTCGTGCGATAGGCAAACATGTATTTGGCAAATAGCAATGCTCATCTTGCATATAAGACAACAGAAAATTTGTTTATGCAATAATTTCATGAAAATCATTCTTGAACCTAACGAAAAAAATATATTTCATTTGTTTGCTTATTATTCAATTATTGTTAACGTATCTAAAATATATTTAGTTGATTATAACAAATTCGCTAGTTGTAATAAGGTTAGGTAGGTTTTCAAAGTTTTTTAACAACAAAATTATAATTTTACATTAACATGAATGAAAATATATCTTTAAACGTATAAGAGAAATTTCTTAGAAAAGAACGTATTTTTAAATGAGTTCTTGCTAATTGACCAGTTTTACCTAATCGGCACGACATATATATATATATATATATGTCGTGCCAATAGATAAAACTGGTCAATTAGCAAGAACTCGTCTAAAATTAAGTCCTTTCTAAAATTTTATCTTATAAGTTTAAAGATATATTTTTTCATTTATGTTACAGTAAAAATTTATAATTTTGTACCAAGAGAAACTTTGAAAACCTACCTAACCTCATTACAACAAGCACAATTTAATTTAGCCTAACCCAACTAAATATATTTTAGATACGTTAACATTAATTTAATAATAATCAAACACAATGAAAATATTTTTTCGTTATGTTCAGAATGATTTTGGCGAAATTATTGCATACACAAATTTTCACTTGTCTTATATGACAAGAAGAGCGTTGCTATTTAAGCAAAATCGCAAGTTTTACCTAATTGGCACGACATATATATATATATATATATATATATATATATATATATATATATATATATATATATATATATATATATATATATATATATATTTAGCAAAAGATCACAGTAAACAGGTTGATATCAAAATATGCAAAGAAAACCACTGAAAAAATGAAGAATTCCAAGTGCTTTCGTGACTACTCCATTATCAAGGAACTATAACGTTATGAATTATAGTTCCTTGATAATATATGTCACGAAAGCACAGAATTCTTATTTTCATAGTGAGTTTTCTTGCATATATATATATATATATATATATATATATATATATATATATATATATATATATATATATATATGCAATAATTTCCACAAAATCATTCTGAACATAACGAAAAATATATTTCATTGTGTTTGTTATTAAATTAATGTTAACTAACTAAAATATATTTAGTTAGGTTAGGCTAAATTAAATTGCCTTGTTGTAATAAGGTTAGGTAGGTTTTCAAAGTTTCTCTTGGTACAAAAAATAAAATTCTACATTAACATAAATGAAAAATATATCTCTAAACGTATAAGAGAAAATTTTAGAAAGGACTTAATTTTAGATGAGTTCTTGCTATTGACCTGTTTTACTAATCGGCACGACATATATATATATATATATATATATATATATATATATATATATATATATATATATATATATATATATATAGTAGGTTGGTAGACAGCAACCACCCAGGAGGTACTACCGTCCTGCCAGGTGACTGTGAAACAGAAACCTGAAACTGTTTTACATGATGGTAGGATTGCTGGTGTCTTTTTCTGTCTCATAAACACGCTGGATAACAGGTATATCTGCTACTTCTACTTACACTTAGGTCACACTACACTGGCATACACATGCATATATATACATACAAAATCTAGGTTTTTCTTCTTTTTCTTAATAGCTCTTGTTCTTTTATTTTCTCTATTGTCCATGGGAAGTGGAAAAGAATCTTTCCTCCGTAAGCCATGCGTGTCGTATGAGGCGACTAAGATGCCGGAGCAATGGGCTAGTAACCCCTTCTCCTGTACAAATCTACTAAAAACGAGAAGAAGAAAACTTTATAAAATTGGGTTGTCTGAATGTGCGTGGATGTAGTGCGGATGATAAGAAAGAGATGATTGCCGATGTTATGAATGAAAAGAAGTTGGATGTCCTGGCCTAAGCGAAACAAAGCTGAAGGGGTAGGCGAGTTTCAGTGGGGAGAAATAAATGGGATTAAGTCAGGAGTATCTAGAGAGTTAGAGCTAAGGAAGGTAGCAATAATGTTGAAGGATCAGTTATGGAAGGAAAAGAATATAAATGTGTAAATTCAAGGATTATGTGGATTAAAATAAGGGTCGGATGCGAAAAGTGGGTCATAATAAGCGTGTGCACCTGGAGAAGGAGTGTAGAGGAGAGAGATTTTGGGAGATGTTAAGCGAATGTATAGGAACTTTTGAACCAAATGAGAGAGTAATTGTGGTAGGGACCTAAATGCTAAAGTGGGAGAAACATGCAGAGGGGGTTTAGTAGGTAAGTTTGGGGTGCCAGGTGTAAATGATAATGGGAGCCCTTTGATTGAACTTTGTATAGAAAGGGGTTTAGTTATAGGTAATACATATTTTAAGAAAAAGAGGATAAATAAGTATACAAGATATGATGTAGGGCGTAATGACAGTAGTTTGTTGGACTATGTATTGGTAGATAAAAGACTGTTGAGTAGACTTCAGGATGTACATGTTTATAGAGGGCTACAGATATATCAGATCACTTTTTAGTTATAGCTACAGTGGGAGTAAAAGGTAGATGGGATACAAGGAAAATAGAATCAGTAAGTAAAAAAAGAGGTGAAGGTTTATAAACTAAAGAGAGGCAGTTAGGTTAAGATATAAACAACTATTGGAGGATAGATGGGCTAGTGAGTGTAGGCAATGGGGTCGAAAATGTATGGGGTAGATTTAAAAATGTAGTGTTAGAGTGTTCAGCAGAAGTTTGTGGTTACAGGCGAGTGGGTGCGGGAGGGAAGAGGAGCGTGGTGGAATGATGATGTAAAGAGAGTAGTAAGGGAGAAAAAGTTAGCATATGAGAGGTTTTTACAAAGTAGAAGTGATGCAAGGAGGGAAGAGTATATGGAGAGAAAAGAGGGTTAAAAGAGTGGTGAAGCAATGTAAAAGAAGCAGATGAGAGAGTGGGTGAGATGTTATCAGCAAATTTTGTTGAAAATAAGAAAAAGTTTTGGAATGAGATTAATAAGTTGAGGGAAACCTAGAGAACAAATGGATTTGACAGTTAAAAATAGGAGAGGGGAGTTATTAAATGGAGAGTTAGAGGTATCGGGAAGATGGAGAGAATATTTTGAGGATTTGTTAAATGTTGATGAAGACAGGAAGCTGTGATTTCGTGTGTAGGGCAAGGAGAATAACATCTTGTAGGAGGGTGGAAGAGCCAGTTGTGGGTGAGGGAAGTTCTTGAGGCAGTGGGTAGAATGAAAGGGGTAAGGCAGCTGGGATTGATGGGATAAAGATAGAAATGTTAAAAGCAGGTGGGGATATAATTTTGGAGTGGTTGGTGCTATTATTTAATAAATGTATGGAAGAGGTTAAGGTACCTAGGGATTGGCAGAGAGCGTGTATTGTTCCTTTGTATAAAGGCAAAGGGGACAAAAGAGAGTGCAAAAATTATAGGGGAATAAGTCTGTTGAGTGTACCTGGTAAAGTGTATGGTAGAGTTATTATTGAAAGAATTAAGAGTAAACAGAAAGCAGGATAGCAGATGAACAAGGGGCTTTAGGAAAGGTAGGGGTGTGTAGACCAAGTGTTTACAGTGAAACATATAGGTGAACAGTATTTGGATAAGGGTAAAAGATGTTTTTGTGGCATTTATGGATTTGGAAAAGGCGTATGATAGGGTAGATAGGGGCAATGTGGCAGATGTTGCAGGTGTATGGAATAGGAGGAAGGTTACTGAAAGCAGTGAAGAGTTTTTATGAGGATAGTGAGGCTCAGGTTAGAGTGTGTAGGAGGAAGAGGACTATTTCCCAGTAAAAGTGGGCCTTAGACAAGGATGTGTGATGTCACCGTGGTTATTCAATATATTTATAGATGGGGTTGTAAGAAGTGAATGCGAGGGTCTTGGCAAGAGGTGTTGGGCTAAAAGATAAAAGCAAATACAAAGTGGAGTTGTCACAGTTGCTTTTGCTGATGACACAATTACTTGGGAATTCTGAGAAAGCTGCAGAGGTTGGTGGATGAATTTGGTAGGGTGTGTAAAAGAAGAAAATTGAAAGTGAATATAGGAAAAGGTAAGGTGATGAGGATAACAAAAAGAATAGGTGACGAAGATTGGATATCAGATTGGAGGAGAGAGTATGGAGGTGAATGTATTCAGATATTTGGAGTGGACATGTCGGCGGATGGGTCTATGAAAGGGTGGGTGAATCATAAAGTTTATGAGGGAAAGGGTGAGTGGAGCACTTCGGAGTCTGTGGAGACAAGAACCTTGTCCATAGAGTAAAGAGGAATGTATGAGTATAGTTATACCAACGCTCTTATATGGGTGAAACATGGGTATATATATATATATATATATATATATATATATATATATATATATATATATATATATATATATATATATATATATATATATATATATATATAATGTATATTCATATATTCAAATTGGATACCTTCATTGTTTTGTAAATGAAGGCCATGGCAGCAGGGTGTGTACATGTGTATGTGTATAAGTTCATAAATGGCATCAAACATTACCCGGGATATGGTCACATATAATGAGTGTGGTGATGGTAAAATATTTTTCCATGTAAATTATAAATTAAAATATGGTTCATTTTGTGCAGAACATATTCTATTAAATCACCGATGATTTATATTTTACTGCTGTGATTCTGATGTTGTTGGACAAATTGTTCCTGGTGCTCTTGATAAATTACCTTCGTTATCGTTTATAAAATGCTCCATATGATTTCCTATCTTTTTGCTAGTCATTTCTAATAAACTTTTCACATTTTTTAACAAGGAATAATCACTGTTTATGTTTTTTTATAAACTAGTTTCTGTTATTTAAGGCTTCCTACTTTAAATCTTTGGTGTTTTTTAACTAGTATCTGACTTTTATGTTGAAACTAAAACCTGAAGTTTTATTGAAGTATTTCTCAGTGTTTTAATTAAATTTGTGCGTAGTTTAATATACTATTGCGAAACGTTTCTGTTGAATTAGTGAATATTATGTTTTTTTTTTAACTTGATGTAGGTATTAATGATGTATTAGGAGTAGTAGTCATTTCAATTTTATCTAATTTTGCTTGAAATAATATTGTATTTTCTCTACAATATTTAAGTCAGGTGTAAATATCTATTTCCCCAGCTACTTCTGTTTCGTTTCTTTAATATTCTGTTTTGTATTTATGTTGTTGCTATGGGTCAATATTCTTGTTGAAAAAGATATAAGAATGTGGTTAATTTACGGTTTATATTTTATGTTGTTAATGAATATTTAACAACTATACAGTTTTTCATATCTTGTTTCGAATACAAAAGTTTCACTAACACATATTCCTTCATCTAATTTTTCAGTTTTTGTTAATGCAAATTTTCCTGTGGATATTTATTTTATTTATTTTTCCTTCAGTTAGATTTAATCTTTCAAGGGTAGGGTACTTCCTTCATGCTAGTGATCTAACAGTGTTATAGCATGGAGAACTAACCCTTGAGGATAGTACCAATCTTAGGGAGGTCACATCATCAAAATACCTCTACATACAATCTATTTAGAGACTATTAAACAGGTGATATAATTGAAGGGTTGTCTCAAGAGTTTCCTGTGATGTGGCTCACGCGTAGGTGGCGATGTTACAGAGTTCTGGAAAGATATAGGAACAAGACTTACTTATCTTATATAGTATTGGTGAGCATGACTAATGTTTAAAAGTTCAGAATTGTACTCCAATTAAACAGTCTCCTTATCGAGTTAACCTTGTTAAACGTGTACCAATTAGAAAGGAAATAATATTCTTACTAGACAATGAACTTTTCGAGCGAAGTAACAACCATGGCTAAATAATTATACATGTGGGTATCTTTATTTGTAGACGTTTCGCCAACCAGTGGCTTTATTAATACAAGAATATGAAGAATGCAGAATTATATGCATAAGATGAGGTAATCAGTCCCCCAGCCTAGAAGTTGGTGAAGAGCACCGTAGTAATGAAGAAACTGAAGCACAGGCATGAAGCTTGATGCTAATATTCCGGCGTCAGGTGAGAGACGTGAAGCAAACGAAGGCATTGTCAGGTATGCGAGAAATTTCCCAGTGACAGTAGATTATACCCAAGGGATGGGCCAGTAGTAAGCAAGATAGATGGTTCTAGACATGTCCTACCAAAAATACATATTGTTGCAGTGTCTGACAAGTTGTACACGAATGAGATACAAAACTGTTATTGTATACCATTCATGTATACCAACCCTGACGCTTATTCATGCCTTTTAGTACCTCGAAACTGATGAGACTTACAGGATATGTACGGATTTACAGGCTTAAGATTTGTTTTGAAAGAAAAGTGGATGGGATGTGAAGGTATGTTTGTTCTTTCAGACCTACATTTTTTTTTAGAAAGGACACTTCTTCCTAATTAAAATAAAACAGAAAAATTAATGATAAAACGAAAGAAATAATCAAGAATAGAAAAAGTATGCAAAACAATGTAAATATAGAACAAAAGATGAAAAATAAAATAAAATACAAATGAATACATATACACACACACACACACACACACACACACACACACACACACAACACACACACACACAACATTCACCCTGAACAGCTCAGATATTGAAGACATAACACACGAGAGCCCCCTGGGAGCCAGCGACCATATGGTGCTGAGCTTTGAGTACATTGTAGAGCTACAGGTGGAGAGGGAAAACAGTACAGAAAGAGACAAACCAGATTTTAAAAGAGGGAACTACACAGGCATGAGGAATTTCCTGCAGGAGGTTCAGTGGGAAAGGGAAATGGACGGACAGACAATAAGTGAAATGATGGAATACGTAGGGGCAAAGTGCAAGGAGGCAGAGGAACGGTCTATACCCAGAGGAAAAAGATTAAATGGCAAGGCCAGAAAGAGCCCCTGGTTTACCCAAAGGTGCAGGGAGGCAAAGACTAAGAGTGTCAGAGAATGGAAAAGGTACAGAAGGCAAAGAACCCAAGTAAACAAAGAGATTAGTAGAAGATCCAGAAACGAGTATGCACAGGTACGGAGGGAGGCCCATAAACAGTACGAAAATGACATAGCATCGAAAGTTAAGTCCGACCCGAAACTGATGTACAGTCACATCAGAAGGAAGACAACAGTTAAAGACCAGGTGATAAGGCTGAGGAGAGAAGATGGGGAACTCACAAGTAACGATCAAGAGGTATATGAGGAGCTCAACTTGAGGTTTAAGGAAGTATTCACAGTGGAGGAAGCAAGGCAGCTGGGTAGACAGGATGGGGTGCGCCACCAACAAGGGATGTATCAAGTGCTAGAGGGCATACACACAACTGAGGAGGAGGTGAAACAGTTACTCAGTGACCTCAATACCTCAAAGACGATGGGTCCGGACAACATCTCCCCGTGGGTTCTTCGGGAAGGAGCTGAGGTACTGAGTGTGCCACTTACCATAATATTCAACACATCCCTTGAAAATGGGCAGTTACCTGAGGTATGGAAGAAGGCCAACGTAGTCCCCATCTTTAAAAAAGGAGACAGAAAAGAGGCACTAAACTATAGACCGGTATCACTTACATGTATAGTGTGCAAAGTCCTGGAGAAAATCATCAGGAGAAGAATGGTGGAGCACCTTGAGCTGAACAGAATAATAAACACCAAGCAGCACGGATTCCGGGAAGGCAAATCCTGTGTAACAAACCTCCTAGAGTTCTATGATAAAGTAACAGAGGTAAGGCAAGAGAGAGAAGGGTGGGTTGATTGCATTTTCCTGGACTCCAGGAAGGCCTTCGACACAGTTCCTCACATGAGATTAGTAAAGAAGTTGGAAGAACAAGCACGTATAACAGGAAGGGCACTGAAATGGATCAGGGAATACCTCACAGGGAGGCAACAACGGGTCATGGTGCGTGATGAGGTATCACAGTGGGCACCTGTGACGAGCGGCGTTCCGCAGGGGTCAGTCCTAGGACCAGTGTTATTCCTGGTATATGTAAATGACATGACATATGGGATAGACTCAGAAGTGTCTCTGTTCGTAGATGATGTGAAATTAATGAGGAGAATCACATCGGAGGAGGACCAAGCAGGACTTCAAACAGACCTGGACAAGCTTGACATCTGGTCTAGCAAATGGCTTCTCGAATTCAATCCCACCAAATGCAAAGTCATGAAGATCGGAGAAGGGCAAAGAAGACCGCAGACAGAGTACAGGCTAGGCAGACAAAGGCTACAAACCTCGGAAAAGGAGAAAGACCTTGGGGTGAGTATAACGCCAAGCACGTCTCCGGAGGCACACATCAACCAGATAACTGCGGCAGCATATGGGCGACTGGCAAACCTAAGATTAGAGTTCCGTTACCTTAACAAGGACTCGTTAAAGACACTGTACACCGTGTACGTCAGACCCATACTAGAATATGCAGCACCAGTCTGGAACCCACACCTGGTCAAGCACATAAAGAAACTAGAGAAAGTGCAAAGGTTAGCGACAAGGTTAGTTCCACAACTCAGGGATCTGTCCTATGAAGAAAGGCTGAGGGAAATAGAACTAACAACACTGGAGGAAAGAAGGGTCAGAGGAGACATGATACCGACATACAAAATACTGCGGGGAATCGACAAGGTAGACAGTGACAGGATGTTCCAGAGAGGGAACACAGAAACAAGGGGACACAACTGGAAGCTGAAGACTCAGATGAGTCAAAGGGATGTAAGGAAGCATTTCTTCAGCCACAGAGTAGTCAGGAAGTGGAATAGTCTAGAGAAAGACATAGTGGAGGGAGGAACCATACACAGTTTTAAGACGAGGTATGATAAAGCTCATGGAGCAGAGAGAGCAGATACCAAGTAGCGGGTAGTGCAGAGGCGGGGCCAGGAGCTGAGTCTCGATCCCTGCAACCACAATTAGGTGAGTACACACACACACACACACACACACACACACATATATATATATATATATGTCGTGCCGATTAGGTAAAACTTGCGATTTTGCTTAAATAGCAACGTCTTCTTGCCATATAAGACAAGTGAAAATTTGTGTATGCAATAATTTCGTCAAAATCATTCTGAACATAACGAAATAAATATATTTAATTGTGTTTGTTTATTATTAAATTAATGTTAACGTATCTAAAATATATTTAGTTGGTTAGCTAAATTAAATTGCGCTTGTTGTAATAAGGTTAGGTAGGTTTTCAAAGTTTCTCTTGGTACAAAATTATAAATTCTTACATTAACATAAATGAAAAAATATATCTTTAAACGTATAAGAGAAAATTTTAGAAAGGACTTAATTTTAGATGAGTTCTTGCTAATTGACCAGTTTTACCTAATCGGCACGACATATATATATATATATATATATATATATATATATATATATATATATATATATATATATATATATATATATATATATATATATATATATATATATATATATATATATTGTCGGATTAGGTAAAACTGGTCAATTAGCAAGAACTCATCTAAAATTAAGTCCTTTCTAAAAATTTCTCTTATACGTTTAAAGATATATTTTTTCATTTATGTTAATGTAAGAATTTATAATTTTGTACCAAGAGAAACTTTGAAAACCTACCTAACCTTATTACAACAAGCGCAATTTAATTTAGCCTAACCCAACTAAATATATTTTAGATACGTTAACATTAATTTAATAATAAACAAACACAATGAAATATATTTTTTTCGTTATGTTCAGAATTATTTTGGCGAAATTATTGCATACACAAATTTTCACTTGTCGTATATGGCAAGGTGAGCGTTGCTATTTAAGCCAAAATCGCAAGTTTTACCTAATCGGCACGACATGTATATATATATATATATATGTAAAAACGATGGAGTCTCGAAGGTGGACACTCTTACACTGTGAAGGAAAATTTCAACACTTCAATATTTGATCGTTCGACAGTTGGAAAGAATGTAGTGATGCACTTGAAATTGACAACTGGGACAATTTAACTCAAATTTTAAGTCGCTTACGTGCCGAAGGTAGCTTGTAAAAGGACAACACTGTGGGCATATATTATCCACTTTCTCTTGTGATGTCTGAGGCTCCTGGATATTTTATGCAAAGTTTTAAGGGTGATACTATATGGTGTGACTGAGCTATTGTCAGTAGATCTCTCATAAGGAAAAAACAGGACAAGCAGTCACTCAAACGCTTGGAGGCCTTAGAAAGAAATTTTTACGAGTAAGGAAAATTATGTTAATAAAAATAAGTCAAGTCTGACTAGCATTAAAATGTAAAAACCGAACACCAAGAAAAATATAAAAAATAACATATTCCTGAAGTTCGATGCTTAGAGACTTGATGGGAGCGGAAAATCAAGTGATTACAGGCTCTCAATGAGGGTCACTCGACAACTCCAACCGTGTGGAAAAAGAGGGGAGGGAGATAGAGAGTATGTGTTGCCCGCCCCACCATTCATTCATGCATCCACTTGCTTAACTAAATATTTTTTTCCCTCACAAGGGGTTAAAATGGCTCTTCTGGCGAAAAGCTGCTAATTGACCTTAGGTATCTGCACTGTACAAAAATATGTTATACTTTTTTGTGAATTTGTCATTGAGTTGCAACAAAGAATATTACTCTGTCAAAAATGCTTCTTACTACATATATCTTCGAGTAAAAATTGAAGACCAGGACAAATCATTGTCTTCCCTTAATGTGTTCTGTTTATGCTGAAGAACTAAAGCAGTGAAGTATGAGGATACAACAACAACAACAAAAGTGATTTTACAACCAAACCTTCCGTCTGCAATGCGACCTGTGGCTCACTGACCAGATATACCAGTGCTAACACCACCTGAAAACCTGTTATAATAGGAATAAGACGGAACCTCAAGTTCTTCTCAAAATGAACTTAATGAGAAACTTAAGCTGTGTTTAAAATTCTGCTCAGATGTTAGGTTCCACACTTAAAATAAATATTGGCTATTTGTACATCATTTCCCTGATAATGGATCCAGCTTGCCTTTAAAAAAAATTCACCAGCTGGAGACTGTGTTAAGTTTTTGTGAAAGAAGTTCCGAGGATCTGATGGCAACGTCAAAGAAAACATTTTCGGACCAGATTTAACGAACTTTCTTCATGATAAGAATTTTAAAACTCTGTGATTGATGATGAAAATGAGGCAATGATTGCCTTTAAAGATGTCACGAAAATGTTTATGCTATTAGAAAGACCCAAACTACAAAGAAATAGTGAACTGTATGGCAAGTTCTGAGGATGAAATATGAGTCTCAAAGTACATTTACTGGATGCAAGGGGAATGGTTTCATCACCATTAACAAAAAACATATGTAGAGAAGGTACCAAGGTAGAGTGGCAGCATGATAGTCGACTACTGCCGGAGAGGTAACAAGCAGTTTTGAAGATAATAACAGAATCAACCAGGAGGTGTTTGGAACTTTAGTAATAAATTGTATAAATATTTTAAATGGAACTGCGCGTAACTTAAATAAATATTCCATATTTTCTACAACAGTTTTTTCGTTAGATAACATAATATTTAACGTATACTTTTTAAGCAATGGTATTCATTATGTTGCAAAGAAACCTTACATGAAAAACATTTTTATTTGTATTCAGTAACCCAATTTATGTAAAATATGTCAAATTAAATGTAACATTTATGACGTTAATTTTTTTAGGCTTATTACTAGGGCGTCCAAAATGGCCACGAATGGCCGGGTTAGGCCAACAGAGAAAATAGTTCTATGCTGTGGATGTGCGCAGTATACAATAAACCCTGATGTGTAAAGGGCATTGTGGGAGCTTGTGAAAACTATTATATATTTTACTATGTTGAGAAATGCTAACTCCAAGGAGGAGTAACCACCTACTGGAGTCTATGAAGACAAAGTTCAATTAGTGGATTCTCCCAAGAATCAACCAACTAGCAACAGTAAAGCTGAACTTGATGTTTTCTGATCGATATCGCCAAGATCTATGCAATGAGCAAAAAGTGATGAGGACTTCCATGTTGATGAGGGAAATGATGATTCCAGCAAGAGTAACACGCAGTATTAGCCACTGAAATATATATGTGCCGCGATGTACCAGGTCGGGAAGTGTGCCATGCGCCATACCCAGTGCAAAGATGCCACTCACTTAACAACCATAGGACAACAATAGTGATGATTATGGTGGTGGTTATGTAAGGCTGGGAAGTATGTCAAGGACCATCATTACAACCTCCAAACAACTACCATTACAACAACTACTGCAACCACCTTGGTGGTGATAGCTGCATCACAATCAGCAACCACCATCACCCTAAACACTACCAACACCACTACCCCAGTGTCGTTTTGATGACACTGGAATAAAACTACACTGTAATGCGTCCGAGGATTTACACGAACTTTCATTAGTTTAATAATGCTTTAATGCAACTTATTGTGCGGAAAACAAATGAATATTACACGTATGCCATGGCAAACAAGTGTTTCAACATGATTACACCTTCATAACTGAAAGGCAATTGCTGTGGCAGAAATGTAACTGTTCTTTAGCACTATAATGCCCAGGCTTCATGTACATAAAAACAGTATTGCTAAATATTGGACAACAACCAGACTCTAATAAACTGCAAAGTTTCCTGACTTTGCTTAACGAAACCGATGTCTGTTCCTGTTGTATATGTTGCATTTTGTTGACAAGACTGAATCTATGTCATCACTGAAGGCTCTTGAACAATATAATGACTCATAACATGCTCATTGGAGAAGCCAGACACAGATACTCAAAATTCCGGATAAAATGAATTAATGTACAATTTTCATGGATTCCATCACAAATTGGATTACTCCTTCATGATAAAGTTGATACGTTAGCCAAGAAAAGTACCCTGAAGGAGAATGTAGAATATAACTTTGGTGTATCTGTGTCTACCAATAGAAATAATATTAGGAGTGAGATTAATGAGTTGAGAAAGCCTAGGGAACGAATGGATTTGTTAGTTAAAAATAAGAGATGAGAGTAATTAAACGGAGAGTTAGAGGAATCGGGAAGATGAAGGGAATATTTTGAGGAATTGTTAAATGTTGATGAAGATAGGGGAACTGTGATTTCATGTATAGGGCAAGGAGGAATAACATCTTGTAGGAGTGAGGAAGAACTAGTTGTGAGTGTGAGGAAAGTGCGTGGGGCAGTGGGTATAATGAAAGGGGGTAAAGCAGCTGGGATAAAAATAGAAATGCTAAAAGCAGTTGTGGATATAGCTTTGGAGTGGTTTGTGTTTTTATGTATTAATTAATAAATGCATGGAAGAGGGTAAGATACCTAGGGATTGGCAGAGAGCATGCATAATTCCTTTGTATAAAGGCAAAGGGGATAAACGAGAGTGTAAAAATTATAAGAGAATAAGTCTGTTGAGTATACCTGGTAAAATTGAGAGCAGGATGTCAGATGATCAAGGAGGCTTTAGGAAGGGTAGGGAGTGTGTAGACCAAGTGTTTCAAGTGAAACATATAGTTGAACTGTATTTAGATAATGGTAAAGAGGTTTTTGTGGCATTTAAGTATTTGGAAAAGTTTTATGATAGGGTGGATAGGGGTGCAATGTAGCAGATGTTGCAAATGTAAGGAATAGGAGGTAGGTTACTGAAATAAGTGAAGAGTTTTTACGAGGATAGTGAGGCTCAGGCTGGAGTATGTAGGAGAGAGGGAGATTATTTCCCAATAAAAGTAGGCCTTAGACAGGGATGTGTGATGTCACCGTGGTTGTTCAATATATTTAAAGATGGAGTTGTAAGAGAAGTGAATGCTCGGGTCTTGGCAAGAGGTGTGGGGTTAAAAGATAAAGAATCTAGCACAAAGTGGGAGTTGTCACAGTTGCACTGTGCTTTTGGGGGATTCTGAACAGAAATTGCATAGGTTGGTTGATGAGTTTGGTAGGGTATGTAAAAGAAGGAAATTAAAAGTGATTATAGGAAAGAGTAAGGTGATGAGGATAACAAAAAAATAGGTAACAGAAGATTGGATATCAGATTGGAGGGAGAGAGTATGGAGGAGGTGAATGTATTCAGATATTTGGGAGTGGACGTGTTAGCAGATGGGTCTATGAAAGATGAGGTGAATCATAGAATTGACGAGGGTAAAAAAGGTGAATGGTGCACTGAGGAGTCTGTGGAGACAAAGAACTTTATCCATAAAATCAAAGAGTGGAATGTGTGAGAGTATAGTTATACCAACGCTCTTGTATGGGTGTGAGGCATGGATGGTGAATATTGGAACAAGGAGAAGGCTGGAGGCAGTGAGGTGTCATGTCTGTGGGCAATGTGTGGTGGGAATATAATGCAGAGAATCCGTAGTTTAGAGATTAGGAGGAGGTGTGTGATTACCCAAACTATTATCCACAGAGCTGAGAAGAGGTTATTGAGTTAGTTTGGACATGTAGAAAGGTTGGAACGAAATAGAATGACTTCGAAAGTGTTTAAATCTATAGTGGAGGGAAGGCGGGGAAGGGGTCGGCCTAGGAAAGGTTGGAGAGAGGGGTAAAGAAGGTTTTGTGTGTAAGGGGCTTGGACTTCCAGCAAGCGTTCGTGAGCGTGTTATATAGGAGCAAATGGAGATAAATGCTTTTTACGACTTGACGTGCTGTTGGAGTGTAAGGAAGGTAACGTTTATTTAGGGATTCAGGGAAACCAGCAGGCCGGACTTGAGTCCTGGAGATGGAACGCACAGTGCAGGCACTCTGAAGGAGGGAGGTTAATGTTGCAGTTTTATAACTGTAGTGTAAGCATGCCTCTGGCAAGACAGTGATGGAGTGAATGATGATGAAAGTTTTTCTTTTTCGTGCCACCCTGCCTTACTGGGAAACGTCTGATGTGTTAATAAATAAAACAAGTAAATAATGAATCTGAATATCATAGGAATGTAATTAGAGCTTGAATAGATCTATAACCTACTATGATAACATGAGCGTAGATAAGTACATTTAGGGAGCAACTTGCAAGTTGAACAGACTGACTGATGTTGTAGTAGCCAGGCTTACGTTTGGTTACAAGTACTTTTGACAGTTTGGCAGACACACAGATGATGATGTGACCAGTCCTATGGTCAATATCTTGAGCACTATGTACTTAATTGTCAAGTTTTTGAGGAAAATAGAGATAGTACAATAACCTATGTGACATATCAAGATATCTTATTAATGTAAATAATATACCAGATATATTAAGGAAATTTACTAAATTTGCTTGTAACGGGTAAGTGAACTGTAGATATAAATCCAAATGTACTCCTGTATACCCTTTTGGAACCTAGTTCCTAGGCCTTTTGTGTATCCATATGCTCTTTCCCTACCATCCACAGGATGAATATGGGGTTCACAATAAAATAGCCACTTGTGTGGCAAAATCTAAAATCAGATAAGGCAAATCCCTACAAGGGATTTTTATTATAATATATTATATTTGAAAAAAACTTTCAGCAACAATCCCGTTTTTGACCAGTCTTTGACATTATTTAAGGGGCAACTATCGTTCTAACCGTACATATCAAGCACAAGAAGTTGCTTTGGCATCAAATAATTCAGCACTGACCCATAAATTACTCAGGATCTCTAGTGATATGGTAAACAAATTGATGAAGCCATATATTGGTAAGGAGCATACATTGTTCTTTAGTGAACGGTACACTAAGTATTTATCAATATCTTCGAGCAAACGATACAGAGATATGAGGTACACCCAGAGTCGATGTCCTTATCAAGGACAATTATGTGGAAGCTTTCACTGATAAGACCACTGAAACATGTGGACACCAGATATGTATAAAACCCTTGAAATACACATGCAAATAACTGTGTATACGATTTAATAGTATATGTGAAAGAACATAAAGTGACAATAATATGTTCAAGTGAAAGAACATACAACAGTGACAACAAATAGTGTTCAGCAAGTGAACAAAGCTTAACATTAAGTATATGTGAAATATGATATATAACTTATATGTATAACAAAAAATATCCTTTAAAATAATACTAGAACAAACGGAAGAAATCGTGAAATTTTTATAAAACGGCAAATATGTTGACGAGACAAACAAGTGTTGCCGTGTGGCAAACACAAGTGTTGCCTTGTAGCAAAACACCAACGTCAGCTTCAAGTCTTCGTCTCTCTGTTAGTACTAATCAGATTGCAAAAATTTATTGTTTTATTACACATCTAAAATAAGGTAGAATTTCGGGTAAGGTATGAAATAATTAAAAATAGCCGGCTTGGGGGCACATATATTTTATATCCTTCAGCAGTTTAAGGTTAACTCATAGCCCGAATATTTCTGTTTTTATAGTGCCTGGAGCATTTTAATAATCGAGATCTTCCTTTCCGCCTGAAAACGGAGCTGGGTCTTTCCAATGGATTATACATAAAGTCACTTTGGATATTGAAAGTGTGGAGCCATATTTAGATGACACTGCAATTTGTTTGTGAGAATTGGAAGTATCACATGCACAGGTTATAAATTATTATCTTGGTTACTCAAGCAAACTTAAAATATTTAGGTTTCGTGGTGGGACAGGTTGAGGTGGCAAACGTAGCAAAAATTACCAAGTTTCAGGGATCCTTTGATCACAAAGGGTGCAACGCTTCGGTTTTGCTCAAATGTTTGCAAGTTGCAGCTGCACTCGGAGTTAATAAGCAGCAAAGTGAAATTCAACATTCAAAATAAATGTAAAGTAAATTTAAATTCGTTAAAAAGACTACTTTTTTATTCTACTGTATTAATTAGCCCTGATAGGAGTAAATAATTTACAATCCAGGTAAACGCTAGTGTGCACACTAACCTTCTGGTAACAGAAGGCTAAATCTGATATGTTGCATCCCATCTGCTTTTCAACTAAGTTTAATAAGAAACATAATTTTGCTTATGCAGTCGCAGAGAAACAATAATTAAGTTTAGTTCAGTCACTGGAAATATTTGAGATTTATGTAGGGGCCTCTGCATTTGAGGTTGAGGTACAAACGTACTACAACCCTTTGACCTTCATAAATACAAAGAATAAATACCAGGCTGCAGCGGAATGCTTATGTATGCAGCCCTATAACGGCAACACATTAGATGAATCAGTACCATCACTGCCGATGCCCTGTCCACAGCATAAACGTTCTTGAAAAGCTCAGTAGAGAAACTTATACCAGATTTCCAGTGTATAGTATTTTCAGAAAAAAATCATATTATCTTGGGAAGAAGTGTTTTTAATTTAATCCATATCAGGAATAAAATGTCTTGTATTTCAATATTTTTTCAGATCATTAGATATAGCATAATTAAATACTTTTATTAATAGATTTTACATATTGTTTTCTTGGTGCTTGACTACTGTTTAAATACACGTGTAATGTTTCAAAATCTTATCAAAGTCATGTCAAAGTATTTATGAAGGTAAGTCAGTGTGAATAGTATGTTCAGTTTTCAGTTGTTTATTAGCAGCTGCTGTTTACAGCTCTCTACCTCATTTTGGATTTCTAAAATATAACTGTTCTGCAGGATTTTTTTTATTGACTCTATGGTATCTTTTTTCGGTATATATATGGAAAATAGTGATTCATTTTATTCATCTCTATCACATCAGGTTGTTAAGTTATACGGAAACGTTACTTTTCTCATTTCGTATAACATAAGTAAATGAGAAAGAGGTATATTACCAATTAAAATGCTTACCTTATATTGAATTAAATGTTAAATGTAATATATTTTCCTTATTTTCAGATTATTAATATGTCTAGAAGCTGCATAAATTCACCAGACATATTTTGCTATGTCTGCGGCAATTCACCTCTTCAGATTCCTGGAGCAACATTACTCCTTTATTGAAGCGCTGCTACGTTGCTTATTTTAGCTTGCAAGAGTTGCATCAGCAAGCTCTAAATGTGGTCAGTTGGAAAACTTAAATGTATGCCCTTTGGAGTACCAATGGTATGGCGGGAGCAGATGAACCACCATGATGACTGCTACTTTTGTATGACTAAAGTAGCTGGATTCAACAAGAAGACTAAATATCGCATAATATACCCAAATATTCCTTCAGCAATAAGGCTGTTCCACACTCTGAAGATATTCCTGTACCTGTGCCACCTGAGACATGGCAAATTCCATCAGTGTCTGATACCAGTGATTCTAAGGAGATGGAAGTAGACTATGAACCACCAACAAATGACGATCCCAAACCCTTCAACCAAGTTGAGCTAATGACTTGGTGAGAGACGTTAACCTTCCAAAAGAAAGTGCACAGTTACTTGGCTCTAGACTGAAGGAACACAGGAACACAGGCTTCAAGCTCCTGGAACAACATTCGCTTGTAACCGTCATCGTGAAGCGGAATTCACGTAGTTCTTTGACAAAGAGGAATCTTTATTTTTATGTTCAAATATTTCTGGCCTTACTGAACACATAGGGATGTCATACAAAGCAGATGAATGGAGACTCTTCAATAATTCTTCTAAAAGGAGTTTAGAGGCTGTACTTCTCTACAATGGCAAAACAACTGCATCTGTGCCAATTGGCCAGTGTCCAAATGTCAGAAACTTACGCAAATATGAAGACACTAATATCTGCAATCAAGTACCAGAATCATATTTTTTTTTCATTTGTGGTGATTAAAAGTTAATGCTCTCCTACTAGGTCTTCAATGCGGATACACCAAAGTATCCCTGTTAATGTGTCTTTGGGATAGTAGGGCAGATATGCAGCACTATGAACAAAAAGACTGGCCACCAAGAACCAGCTTCTTACCCGGAAATTCTGCTGCCTCCACTCCACATCAAATTAGGGCTTATGAAAAATTTTGTGAAGGCCTTGAACAAGAATGGAACTGCTTTCAAATACCTGGAGTCAAAGTTTTCTCGTATAAGTGAAGGCAAGCTAAAGGCAGGAATCTTTGTTGGCCCTCAGATTCGGGAATTGATGAAGCACAAGCATTTTGATGAAGCATTAGCATGTGTAGATTTAAATGCCTGGTTTTTATTCAAGCAGATTTTCCACAACTTCCTGAGAAACATGCGCTCCCCGAATATGAAAAAATATCCAAGACCTGAGTTCATGTTTCCAACAACTTGGGTCTAGAATGAGTGTGAAGATGCACTTTTTGCACTTTTCCCAACAATTGTGGGGACTACAGTGAGGAACAAGGAGAGCGGTGGTTCCATCAGGATATTTGCACCATGGAAACTCGATACCAGGGCAAATAGAATGTCAGCATGGTGGCAGATTACTGCTGGTCATTGAAACGTAATGGTCTCGATGCACAGCACAAGCAAAAATCAAAGGGGTCCTCCTTTGATTCAATATGTAGACTAACTATTAGGAACATTTTTTTTTTAATAAAATTATTTGATTTGATTCATGTTGATTTTGAATTCATGTTTTTTAAACAAACATAATGTGGTTTTCCATGATTACTTGCCTAATTTTATTAAAGTAACATTATATTAAAAATTCACATTTTTTATTATCATTAATTTGTATTTTATTAAAAATCCTTAGGTGATAGAGCAAAATGATTTAGATAGTTACAATCAGCAGCCCAAGAATATGTATGATCGCAACCATGAATAAAAATAAAAATTAAAAACATTCCAAATGCAGACCCGTGTAATTATTCCGACTAGTAAGACACAATGAAGGATATATAGGAAGACAGGCTGGAGCTACACTGTTAGATTTTGCAGATGCAGTTATTAATGCTGTTAAGAAATATTCATCTCTTTCCCTGAAGCTTTTTAACATTTTTTGTTATACAATTTTTACCTAGAAAATTTTTGGGTCTAGTTGATAGTGGTTCTTCACTCTGATAGTACTGAACACCATGTCCACCTTAATCATCCTTGCAATTGTTGGGTTTGAACTCCATTACACACATCAAGAACGTCTTAGTTTCCTACATTCATCTTTTGTTTCCATATTTTGAATAATTTTCCGAAGTCTCTCAAGACTGGTAAGTCAGGTTCTCACCTGCATACTTATAAATTTATTCTAAAAGATACAGGTATTTTTCCATATTGTTTTTTTTCCATATTGTTGTATTTATCTAAGTAGGTATGGAATATTAAAATACGAGAATGAATATCATGGGTGATATATATTGAAGACGCCCTGAATTTGTCCCTCTCGACGAATCTCAGGTCAATAAATTTAATAGAAAGAAAAAACTAGCTATTAATTGCATCCATTTATTGTGGTGGAGACGCCTAATAAATTTACAGTGAAGTATATGCAGCTGAATTACATAAAAATTATGAAGTATGTCTTAGTATGTGTTGAAATTTACAGCAACGATAAAGATAAATTATATTCGAAGAATTATGCTATATACTTTATATAGACCAAGGATAACGAAAAAAATCCGACGACAAAAAGAAAAATAATATATCGTGAAAAGATGAAATAAGAAATATGCCTTGTTAATGGTGCGAGTCGGACCGACTTGTTAATGGTGCGAGTCGGACCGACACGTCGTCATGTTTGTGTCTCGAGTGAACTGGTTATTTATGTATTGTTCCAGGCACTTTACTCTGCATTTTTATTCTTTATAAAATAAGTAGAATTACCTCATTAAACCAAATAACTATTGGAAGAATCAGACAACTATAAAATTCACAAAATAATTAGTATTTTTAAGAGCAACTTATCACGGATTCTGCAACCTCATAACGCAGTGATAATAAATTGTTTTTGTTTTGATTACAGTAAGTGACCTAATAACCATGTGAGGCAGGACAAAAATTAATTAACAAAGACACGAACTTTGTGCTGCATAAATAAACACAAACTTGTAGATCCAAAGCCATGTAATGATTGTTCTTAGCAAGTGATCTGCAACAAACTTTGAGAAGTTGCATCGAGACTCCAGCAATGTAAACTTATTTTAATTATTTGTCACAAACTACATGGAGGATATGTGGAATTAATATAAAAATAGTTGTTAGTTTTACATTATTGTTAAATTATCTTCATGTAAACTGTAATTTGAGCAAGAGAAGGAACTTCACATTAACGCATCTTTAATAAGTTACTTTTCCTACATTCAGTCACCTAGTTGATACAATAGTGGACTCTCGTGAGCGTAAGCGTCCTACTTCTTACACATGGGTGGTGGGGAATACGGTATGGGTGGTGGGGAATACGGTATGTGTGGTGGAGAATACGGCATGGGTGGTGGGGAATACTGCCACAAATGCCTCAACTGGGAAACCTTGCCAGTCCTCCTGTAGTGGGTTTGAATCCTGCTGACTGCAATCTTTCAATGTATATTTGATTATTTCAAGATATTGGTGATTTTTAAATGCACATGAATGGTGGATTCATATGTATAGTAACGTGTAGAAAAGGACACCTGTGTACAGTTCAGTAGTACATTTATTAAAGTAAACGTTTCGCCACTAGTGGATTCAATACTTTATAGAGAGTATGCTAAAATAAGGAGCGGAGAACTTTTGAATTTCCCTGTATCAGTGTTCCACATAGTGTGTAAGTGATCATCATATCCCATCTCTGCTAGTGGGAGCGGGGGGGTAAAGTGGGGAGCAACAGGTCTTTGATAAGTAAGACACATACATGTCTTACAGTGGCTTCTTCAATCGAATACAAAAGCAACAGTAATAGTAGAAATGTGAAGACCATATAATTAGTCAATCACCTTGGAAGACGCAGTTTTGAGATGGTCAGTAACACGGTTTATGAGAGAGGAATTCAGCCGGTACATTGGTCCGGGACCCGGCTGTGAATCTCTAAAGGGGCCCTATCACCATAGACGTGTTATTTAATTTTTTTCATTTGATTTTTTATGGGGTAATTCCAACTATTTTTAGTCCACCAGCCTGTAGAATAGTTCGGCTTCATAGTCTGGAACAATGTGAAGTTGAAGCAACAGAATACAGACTCATATACTGTCAAGGTAAGACGGGGAAAATATGACAGAAGAGGCGGAGCCCACTAGTAGAAAAAAAATAATCATCGAGGCAGTGCAGCAACCTACTGGGCAGGCCGCTCTCAAATCGATCCCCTCTCAATCATAACTAGTGATCATGAAATAAAGTTCTCGAAAATGTCCAATACACCAAAAAATTATTGTGTTTCTTTGTCTCACACTGTGTTTATAATGATATGCAACACCGACAAATTGATAAGTAAGACACATGTGCAATAGTTTGGTATCTTTATTCCGAAACATTTCGCCTGCACAGTAGGCTTCATCAGTCGAATACACAATCGACAGCAACAGAAGAGATGTGAATACCATATAATCCCTCCAGGTTAAGGTCTCACCACCTCAAAAGTACGTCTTCCACGCTGATGGACCGATTACTTCGTCTTTACATTTCTACCGTTTCTGTTGCCTCTGTATTCGACTGAAGAAGCCTACTGTGTAGGCGAAACGTTTCAGAATAAAGAAACCTGACTGTAGCACAAGTGTCTTACTTATCAACTTGTCGGTATTGTATACCATTATCATATTCACAACAGCTTCTTCTCGCTAATACAAGAGTTCCGTTACACAACACCTGCCTGCAAAGTAACACCTACCTGCAAGGTAACACCTGCATTAAAAGAGAATATGACACAGTTGTTCACCACTCTTTGAGCATTGATGAATTTTATATTTGTCATAGTGACTGATATTCTGTCATATTGAAAGTTAGTCATTTGTTCTCATTAAACAAAATAACATATCACTGGCGGGATTGAACTCGTGGTGAGTGAGTCGTAAAATTCCAGGCCAGGTCGTAAGCCACTTTGCCAGCTGGCTGTAATAACATTCATCCAACTAGGTAGTATGTTTATATACCATAGAGAGGTTAGCATAGGCCTACTGTGACCACAAATACAAGTTTTTAGAGATGAATCTAACACCAGCGTGGCAGTGACTAACTCTAGCTAGAGTTCGTCACGGCCACGCTGGCGGGAGATTCATCTGTAAAAACTTACATTTGTGGACACAGTGGTGCCTATGCTAACCTTCCTATGGTGAATAAATATACCTAGTTGGATGAATCTTATTATAGCCAGCTGGCCCAGCTCGTGGTATGGTTTGTTTGCAATCGTGTCATTACGATTTCGTGAATTTATCTCTCATTATTGCCGCAAGCTAGCAACAGCGCTGCAGGGCTAGCTACCCTATAGGACCTGCTGTGATTTTGAATGCCTGTTGCAGCAGTCAGCGGATGTATGCCAAAAAATACACATCTCGATGTGTATCTTCCATGACGTGAACATCAGAGAGCCAGGTTAGTAATCACTCGTGCCTCTATAATGATGCGTGTTCCTAAAATCTATTCAGTGACGTGTGTCAGACTACCAAGACCCATGTTTTGGACCCCAGCCGGAATCGACAATCAGAGTGGGTTCTTGATGCCGAGAACAATAATGTAAAGTGAAAGCACACAAGTGCAACTAATGTGTCATTTTATTGTGTCAACGTTTCGCTCTCCAAGAGCTTTATCAAGCCGTCAAGTCACATTAGTTGCACTTGTGTCATTTTACTTTACATATTGTCGGTAATTCTACCAACATTAGTACAGAACAATAACGGCATGAATAATAAGTGAGTGCCGGTTTTATAAAGATTTGACGACATTCTGATAAGCCAACATCTTTAATTATTAGGCAGGACACACGTGATGTATGACCTTACATTCAGCCCAAGACACCGAACACTCAGGTAACATACCTAAGGACTCAGGTAAAATCCATTTCTCCTTTATATTGTTTTTCATTTAATAGACTGCAATTCATAATTTGTGTAAGGCAGGTAGGAATCCAAGAGTTAAAAAGTACTCCATACTTGTAAGTGTCAGAACGTGAGTTGAACCTGTTTTATTTACATCCCTGTCAAGGAAACTATGCATCGCTGTGCAGCTGAGTGAGGAGCCTTGCTTAGAGTAGGTGCCACCACACAGTCAAACCTTTTGCCAGCCTTTCCCGACCGATCTTGAAAGCACAAGCCTTTCAATGCCTTTGCTGCTGGGTTTATCCCCGGCACTTTAACTTTTTCTGTAGCCTTTTCCTCTCCCCCACCTATTCCTCTATCCTCACTTCCCCGTCACCCTTCGTTGGTCCATGCCTGTGAGTTCTTTTAGTTTAGTCTTCCATGGTCCACTATATAACACTTGTATTTGCATACTCCGTAGAAAGACTGATGAAGCCACTAGTAGAGAAACGTTTCCTCTAATAAATGTCCTCAACTAAAAACAAGTGTTCTAATCCACAGTTTGTGAATGGAACATGTTGTAATTTTGAACAATGTTGTAATTTTGAACTATGTACAGTAATGGCGTAGAGGTTGTAGTGTGCTAAGTAATGACATTTGTGTGGTGGTAGGATATCACTTATTTTCTAATATAGCTATATAACTTGCATTACTATCGGTATCTTTCACTATATAAATACCTTTCCCATAATATTCATTTAATGTGCTTCATTTGCTTTCTGTTTTTCGAGTTGTCAATGATATGGATATCCTCTCTGTGAAGGACTGTTGTTGACGGTGCGCGTTACATTAAGTGTTCTTCAAATACTTTGTCTTGCAAACAAAGGGGAATAACGATTATTAAGACTGAAAACGTTGCTAAACTTACCGTTACGAGGCATCTAGATTTACTGATACGAAAAAAATGTAATATAATAAAAAGAAAATCAAATAACGAGAGAAGAAAAAAGTGGAGTACTTAAGATAACATTGGAGAGAAAATAAATTAAATAAAAGTAAAAATAAAGTAATTTAAGAGAAAGGTAATTAGGTACGTGTAGGAGAAAGGATGAAAATTTGAAAAAGAAAAGCAAACACTGAACAAAAGAAAAAAATATTTTTCAATGTATTTTCGGTGAAGAGACAACTACAGTGGAACCTCGGTACTGGAACAGTTCCGTACTCGACCAATTGGGTACTCGAACATTTTGTTCGATAAAAAAAATTGCTCGGTAGTCGACCGTTTGTTCGGCACTCGACCAAACAAACACGACCTGCCAGAACATGTGCGTCAGTCTCCAGGCAGCTGTCACTCAGTCCAAAACTCACTGAACTACACTGTAAACTATTTCGTGTCTCATCGCATTTTTGGGTGTTTTTTTATATTATTTGTATAAATAAGTCACCATGGAGCCTAAAAAGATTAGTGATAACAGTCAACCAAAAAGAAAATTGGTTAGAGTGTGTTTACCCTGATGTAAACACCACCTCTGCCTCTCCATATAATATGCCTTTTATTATTAATTTCGGAGTCTTTATTGTGCTTCTAGGTTACCTATCATGTTTCTGATATCAAGTTGAAATAAATGTTATAGATAGATAACCTTTATTACTCATATTAGCGTAATTACACAACATTGTATTCGCGCCACTGCTAGTATCCGGCTATCAAGACGACTCATCAAATACTGAATGCTCCTTCTGTTGGCCCCTCCCTCTCTCTCCTATGGCTCCTCCCACTGTGGATCCCTCTTATATTACGCTTGCTTTCCATTTTGATTTTTTTCACACAAAAAAATAGATTTACTGTTATGCAGCCTACTGCATTATTGAAAAAATGTATATATAATATCAGTGCATTTCTGAAAGCATATTAGATCCTCAATTGACGTGTATTGGACGCGTGACGTGATTTGTTTACTCGTGAACATCAGCAAAAATCGAACATTTCCGCAACTTTGGGCTTAATTTCAAGGTAACTTTATTCTGTAAACCATTCAAAATCATCTCTATGTCTGTAATATATCATTCATTCTATCAAATGAGACCAAGAAAACGAGAATACAATCATAAATACCATACGAAAATACACCGCAAAATCGCTGTAAGTGTATTTTTGAGGGTCTAAAACGGATTAATCTAATTTACATTATTCCTTATGGGAAAAATTCGTTCGGTACTCGAACAGATCGGCACTCGAAGAGCCTTCTGGAACGCATTAAGTTCGAGTACCGAGGTTCCACTGTACTTCCAGTAAGTACTCTTATATAATATAGATTTGCATCCACGGTTCGCAGAACGTAGTATGAATATTAAATTTAGCTTAATAATGCATAAGCAGGACTGAGCATTAAATATTTTTAAGGAACACTAATATTAGAATACGAGACGATGCAAACTATGTACCATAACAGACGTAACACTTATTTCTAAAAAGTAGAGTTAATTCCGTAAACTATGGTTGGTTCTAAACATATAATTTTGCCATGTTTTTGGCAATTTCTGCCATACAAATAATGTATAATACTTTTAGCTTCTTAAGTATTTAAATCTTATGTGATAACAAAACCAATAAGGATTTATTTCAAATTATGTAAAACATTCTCAGGCTTTTTGATACTAACATTACTTCTTTTAGAGATACTTTTTAACTTGATTGCGATAATAAAGTGAGACAGTATATCAGTGTATTATGTAATAGAAAAACAAGTTTGTGGATTATTATTTAATTTCGAGGTAGTATTACCCACCAACTGCGAACCACTTGTGTAATAATGTAAAAATTAATTTTATGATAATAGTATTGTGGTAACAATTGTGGTAATAATATAATTACTTTATCATTATTGCAACACTAGCATATAATAAAAAAAATGAGGAATTATGACAGCAAGACTAAGGTAATGAACACTGTCAACCAGGCTGAGGGACTCACTCCTTTACCTTCCACTGTCTTCTGTATATAATTATGTAAAGCTGAGAGAATCATTATTTTATCGCCTGTCTTCTTACCGAACTAGAAAAGCAAATAGTTAGTGAAACGTCTTCAGAGATATTAAAGTGTTACATATGTATCTGATTCTTCATCAATTACTTGAGTGTTTATAATGAATTAACTCAGTAGTAGTAATATTTTGATTAATGTTGGGGTAGTAATATAGTGATTGTGGTAAAAGACACGTGTTCTGTTCAGGATCTTTATTATAATAAAATCTTCGCTAAGAATTGCTTGTTCAGTCCTAATACATAGTATAATCTAGTGAACAGTGAACATAACCCTTAGTCAGGGTGAGGTGAGGCAGGATGTGCATCAGGCTGCAGAAACTATATTGGATACTGTCACTGAGATGGGTTATATTTCAGCAAGACCTGCCTAGCACGGGCCAGTATGCCTGCTGCATAGCTTGTTCCCTCACGTGAGAGCGGATCCTAATATGGATTATAATATTTTAGCAGTAAGTTTTGGAAGCACTGAAGTTGCCAAACCTTAGCTAGATTGTATAGGTTGTGGCAAATAAAGCAGTTTCCAGCAACTTCAACCTCTATCCTTCTTTATCGCGGAAGATTAGTCCTGCCTCATTATACTTCATTAGGTATTCACATTTATCCCTGTGTTTTATCCAACCCTTACTTCGATCATTAGGTCTGAAGGCATTTCTATGTAAACAAACTGTACACAATTGTCATTTTTCACACTTTTCCTCAATTACAATTGCATTTACAACTAATATAGAAATGCTCTAATGATAGTAATATCGTGATTACTTGCGATACTAATATCAATTATCATTGTGATAGTAATATAGGGACTACGTTTTTTTAAATAGTATAATGATTACTAAATATAATGAATACTGAATAGGTTAAATAGTGATTTCTGTCGTGGTAGTAATATAGTCATTACAAGTGGGAGTAATTGTGATTGCTACCACGATAGTAATCACAGTATTAATACTTCATTTGAAATATAGTGATAAATGTTATGGTATTAACATTGTTTTCAGCTTTTTAGAAGCAATTGTGATTTCTATTTTGGCAGTTATATAATAATTGTTGATGTGGAGGTGACAAAAATAATGATTACTAATAAGTAACATCATTCTTATTGACCATAATAGTAGTGACCATGCAGTACTTGCGTTGCTACTGTAAAATGATCAACATTTATATTGAAGAGAGAGAGTGTATACAGTGTACACAGTGTACACAGTGTTCACAGTGTTCACAGTGTTCACATCCGTGGTATGTGAACTTGGAATGTTACTTTATTAGTGTCAGTCAAATCAAGTGAAAGAACTTGCTGGTATGTGGGGACAGTAGATGGTCTCGTAAGTTGATGGCTGTCGTTCAAGAAAATTATGTAAGACTTATAACGAGGAATAAGATACATGGTTTCATTACTGAAACGTTTCGCCTGCACACGAATACAAGTGAATACAACAATAGAAACAGATGGTGTAAAGTCTTGCAGCTGTCAATCCGTCATCCTTCGTAGGAAGCGGCCATTCCCTCAACACAAGTGTGGTGGAGAATTTTGAGTTTACGTCTCAGGTTAACATGACCCGATAGTGGAAGCTGGTAAACTGTTTAGCATGACCTGCTTTAACTATTGAGCCAAGTTCACTTTTGATGTCAAATCCATCTGCCTTATCTCAGTTGTGATCTTGTATATAAGGTCTGGCAGCATCCCTGTGTTTTAGACTTGAGGAAGTGATCACCTCCCTCCATGGATGACGGACGGATCATGTCAAAACTTTTACACTTTCCAGTGTTGTATTAGTCTAAATTTATTCGACTGAAGAAGTTGTTGTGCAGGCGAAACTTTTCAACAATAAATATATTGAAGTGTTGCATACTTATAAAGTTCATTAACTTTTCAATACTGTACCATTTACACTGAGAGGCTTTGGTGGGTAGAGGCGAGTCAAGAGCATTAGGCTAATTTATTCCCGCGAAATTCCAAGTGGAGATACAGTCTTTATTATTAACTTTTCATTGAGGAATGACTCAAAACGTGATAATTATCTAGATGAAAAACATTAACCACTATTTTTTTATGTATAAATTGAGAATGAGCGCTTAAGAAACCTAACACGTTGGTTGAAATAGGTATAACTGTACTTCCATTTATCCAGTTGGTGACGAGAGATTAACTATTTTCTAAACAAAAGACAACCAAAGAGGTGTTACAAATTGTTCATTATTTATCACCCAAAAAAAATTATACTGAATAAACAGTACTGGAAAATAAATATCGAGGAGTTGTTTATCAAAAGGCAATGAAGAGCAGTTATTGTTGTCATAGTGTGTGTGGCCGGAGTTAAAGGCTTTATCAGGTCAGTGAAAAAGCCTATAATAACGGAGGCGTAGAATTAGGGGGAATATGATTGAGGTGTATAAATAGAAAACAGGAATTAATAAAGGGGGTGTAAATAGTGTGCTAAAAATATCTAGCATTGACAGGACTCGCAGCAATGGTTTTAAATTGGAAAAATTCAGATTCAGGAAGGATACAGGAAAGCACTGGGTTGGTAATAGAGTTGTGGATGAATGGAACAAACTCCCGAGTACCGTCATAGAAGATAAGTTTTAAAAATAGGTTGGATAAATACATGAGTTGTTGGGAGTGAGTTGAACCTGACTAGCTTGTGCTACTAGGTCAGATGTCGTGCTCCTCCCTTAAGTGAATGTGACTGACCTGACTAGGTCAAGGCATTGGCTTAAGCCGATATGAGAATTGGACCTGACTCGTATGGGCCAGTAGGCCTGCTGCAGTGTTCCTTCTTTCTTATGTTCTTACAGAAACGATAGAGAAACTTCTACACTGCAGCAACATAAGAAACGCTCTGCATTAAATCATTAACGTAAATCCTACTGTAATGTAGCAAATATATACTCCAGTATTTAGCAGAAAAACAATACCCTCTACAATGTACCAAGAAAAATATTTCACCATATTTTGCCTTGGGAGGGAGATAGTGACTGTGAATGATGAGAATAAATAATGAGGTGGGAGGCCGCAGCTCGATGTGGAATTATAGAAGATGAGACAGTAAGGTAATTAAGGAGGATTATGGTCTGGCGGTGGATGAAGAAAATTGAGAGTTTTACCAAGGCTCATGGCATGGAGGGATGGTGGATTCGGGAGTAATGAAGTCGTGGATAGTGGAGTGGGGAAAGATGAACAGTGGAATAAGCGTAGGAAAAGAAGTCGAGATTAGAAAAGGTAAACAAAAAAATAACTGAGTTGAAAAAAAGATGTAGTGGATTTACACTGAATAATTGAGCAGGTGAAAAAATATTAAAAACGGGAAAGAGTAGAGAAAAAGAGATAAGAAATATAGTGGATGATGTATTGATTTAAAAAAAATAAACAATAGACAGGCAACTAGATGATAGTATGGTGGTGGAATGACGGATAATGATGGCGAAAATATCAGGGAGTAATTTACGAAAATTTTGCGTGGTAATAGGGAATAATGGAGAGGCCGGAAGGGAGGAGATAACTGTGCTCCCAGACACACATTATCCCCATTAGACTGAGGCAGGAGTAATTTGTGCAACAAATCATCGAGAGTCGTCTTATTTTCCATCAATATTGATGACATTTACTTATTACCTGTTGGGGAGGCATAATTATTTGTGTTTCGTTAATAGCTGGAGGATCTCTGGATCCTTCAATTACTTTCGCTTCGTTTCTTGTGGCTTTATGACAAATCGACATGTCTTATTTACCTCTTAGATACACAGGTGACTCTTTCATTTCCAGAAATCTCTCATATTTCTAAGTTTCCCAGATTCCATAATTTTTCTAGAGATTTTTAGATTATCTCCGTTTTCTGTATACGCACTAATTATTTCAATACCCCTGAGGCGTCTGCTTCAGACGTGTTATAGATCCTCAGGAAGTTATCCCCCCAGTTCATCTTAACACTTCCAGATAAGCCCTAAGATCCTCAGGTTTGTCTTGGAACTCCACGTATCTACTATATGTACAGCTGTATTTCATTATTATAATCAAAACTAAGCACTAAACCCACAAGGGGTCATACAGCGCTGCAGGGATTGGTATGTACGATTCCACATAATTGATCTAATTATAACGAGGGTGGAGTTAGTAAGGACGGTTAGGAGTGCTAAAAGAAGTATAATCAAAGGTTGTGTATAAATTTGTTGCTGTCAAAAAGTCAAAGAGGGAGTCTGTGTCAAAGGTGGGACCGTCAGCGAGGAGGGAAGATAAAGTAAGGGTGTTAGAGCAGTGACGACGTCGGAGGTAAATTCTGCGTGCTCGCTGATAGACAGGATACTTCAATAGAATATAACAAAGTGAAATTGGAACCTGACAATTCTCACAGAGTGGAACTGGGCGCCTTTCCATGAGATATCCATGAGTGACTTGTGCGCCTGATGCGAAAACCACAACATCGATATTAAGAAGACCAGAATCTTAAACTAGGCCTGATAGAATATAATTTGTTAAAAATCAACTCAGACCAATGTTGTTGCCAACGGCTATGAATTGCAGCAAAATCGTCTGAGAAAGGAATACCCGTATATGAAAGGGGAGGGTTATGTACCGCTGACTGCACTGCAGAGTCCGCCTGCTCGTTGCCCTGAACATCCACACGACCTAGGACTCAACAGAAAAAGATTTCTTCGTTTTTCCTAGAAATACGGCGCAACCAAAGATTTATACGAAAAAATAGGGGATGAAGTGAATGTAATCTTTGATAGCCTGCAAAGCACTAAAGGAATCTAAAACTATTAAATTATTGAGGTAGGCCTGGACGCAATACGCAGATCGCTATGATAGTTCCTTACAGTTCAGCTGTAGAAAATGCTAGCTGAGTCTAATAAATGACCTCGCACAACACTCCGGAAAAACTGCCGCAAATTCGACACAGTCAGTGTGAACTGCAGTAGCATGATAATGAAACAGGAAGTGGTTAAGAAAAAGGTATCTAGAAATATATCTAGTTATTTGAGCTTTCTCATACGGGAGTGGGGAAGAACAGACTCAAACTGTCGAAACCTCCCATGGGGGAAGAGAAAAGATAGATGTTAGATGAACATATAAAGGGAGCAAATGAAGAGAAACCATGAGCGAGTAAATAATGAACCTCATCTAACGTCTGTTACCTTCCTGTATATAATAGGATCGGGAGGGTCATATGAACGGACAATATATCGGAGACAATGGGTATCACGCCTGTCGTTCAGAGGTGGAACATTCGCCTTCGCAAATAGGCTTTCGACAGAGAAGGAACAAAAAGCACCTAGACACGGACGTAATCCCTGACGGTGAATGGGAGAGGCCGCAGAATATATAGTAGCCATAATCTAGTTTTAAGATATTTGGTCTGAATGAAGTCGAAGGAGAAGATCGGCTTCCCCAAGAAAAATGAGCGAGGGTTTTAAGAAGGTTTATCCAGCTATGGCAAGTTGCTTTCAGGAAGGTAAAGTGAGGTTTCCAGGACAGCTGGCAATCAAACAGAAGACCGAGATATCTGACCGTATCACGTTCATGGTTGCTGGAACTATACCGGTATAACGTACTATTAGAGACAACAGAACGTCTGGTAAAAGTAATCTGGTGCGTTTTAGTACCAGAAAAAATTAAATGAATGGGGAAGAACCCCATGCGACCAAACCAGATTAAAAAGACGTAAGAGGACTACAAGAGCTGACTTATGTAAATGCTGAATCATGCTAACATGAATGCCATCAGGTCCAGGTGCCGACGTCGGCAAGCGATAAGTCTTGACTCAAGTTCTGGAAGCGTTAAAGGCAAGTTATAAAATCCTCTGTACTAGAAGAAAAGTCTAAAGGCTGCATCTCTTCGGCAGACTTGGAAGAAAGAAACGAGGTGGATAGATGGAGCCCCTGAGAGATATGGACAAGATGACTGCCAAATGCAGTGGTAACCTCAGTAGAATTTCCAATGCTGACTCCGGCAACCCTAAGGACAGGAGCTGGAGAGTATCTTCCACTCAATTTCCGTACTTTTTTCCAAACTGTACTCATAGAGGAAGCGGAAGTGAAGGTAGAAACAAAATCCTGCCAACAAGTGCGTTTTGCTTCACAGATTACACGTCGGGCAACCACTCTTGCACGCTTAAAATCAAGGACCCGCTCTGTGGTCCTATTGTAACGATATCGGCCCCACGCAGCATGTTTCCGTCGCTCTGCATAAGCAGAAGTAGAAGACCACCAAGGCACGCATTTCTGAGATTGCCTACCTGAGGTTTGAGGGACTGTGTATGTAAAGCCGCGGTTAAAACGGTGTTAGAAAAGAATAGCTCATTAGGGGAGGACAAATGAGAAGGTTCATCACTAAAAACGGTTTGACCCTGAGTACAGGGCCCAATTCGCCCATTCAAGCAGCCAAGGGCGAGAAAATGAATGAGTAGTAAGGAGAATAGGAAGATGATTGCCGTCATGAAAATCCGGAAGCACAGACCAGGTGTAAAGTCAAATGCAATTGAAGAAGAGCAAATTAAGAGATCTATGCAAGAAAGACTTTGAGTGTGAGGGTCAAATTGAGTGGGAGTACCCGTTTTTAAAAATGGAGGGGAAGAGAAGTGAGAAGAGCCTCTAACTGATTGCTAAGAGTCACAATGAGAAACCCCCCCTCCTCACCCGATTAAATGATGAGCGTTAAATCATCTAGTAAGAGCAGAGGTGGAGGAAGGGAAGAAACTAGAAATTCAAAATAAAGACTAGATAATTTGGGCGAGAAGGAGAAATATACAAAGAGCAGACTGTGTACCATTTGCTCAAGTAGATACAGGTTGCAGTGTAAGGCAGCGAAGTATGAACAAAGATCTGAGAGTGTGGTATACTGGTGCGTAAAAGAATTGCACTTCCATTAAAAGTCCCATCGGGAAAAAGATCCGACGAATGCAATAAGATATTGCCAGAAACGGAATGGATAACATCAGAGTGCAATTTAAGTTCTTGTAAACATACACAAACAGGAAAAAACTGGAAGATCCAACACCTGAAGCTCACCTCGATTATCCTTTAGGCTATGAAAATTCCACTGTAAAACATGATTTGTGAAAAGGAATTATACAGGCAACATGAAGCATGAGGTGCCTACTGACTAGTATGTAGCATTTTGCCTAGAAAGGGAGTGGGCAATGAATGGATGTCTAAGGCAATTGGTATAAATTGCTGGCTAGACAGATACTGCAAGGAACATGCAATTCCATTCATTGATAACTGGGACAAATTCTATGGCAAACGTGATATGTATGCAAGGGATGGGGTTCATCTCTCTGGGGCTGGAGTAGTTGCATTAGCCGATTCGATAGAGGGGGGTCATTGGAGACTTGTCTAGAACTTTAAACTGATGGATTATAGAGGTATGGGTGTTTGTGGGAAACAATCAGTATTAGGGTTGGAAACAGCAGATATTTCCAGGATACCTCAGGGATATGTTTAAAAGACAATATTCAAAATAAAGTTGCTAGTAGAGGCAAAGCAAATGATCAACAAACAAAGAGAGATAGTAGAGGGTAACGAGTGACTATCTCCCTTAAGGTTTACTATACAAATAGTAGGAGTCTAAGAAATAAGATAGATGAGGTAAGATTACTTGCAAGTGCAGGTAATATAGATATTATTGCTATAACAGAGACCTGGTTCAACTTGAAAGATAGATAAATGCTTTCTGAATGCAACATACAGGGTTATAAACTTTTCCACACTGATAGGGTCAACAGGAAGGGTGGTGGAGTGGCGATGTATGTCAGAGATAATTTAAATTGTTGTGTTAGACAAGATATAAGATTAGAAACATCGGGCACAGAATCTGTTTGGCTACAGTTTCTCGAGGGTCGTGAAAAATTAATTTTGGGTGTGATTTACAGGCCCCCAAGCCTGGATAGGGAGTGCAGTAAGCTGCTATGGGACAAAATTCGTAAGGCATCTAGATAAGAAAATGTTGTGTTAATGGGAAATTTTAACTTTAGACAAATTGATTGGAACAATGTGACAGGTAATCTTGAGTCTAGTGTCTTTCTTGATACTGTTTAGGATTGTTTTTTAAAACAGTTTGTATATATCATGGAAATACCCAGGTAACTGCAATCAAGTCTCTGTTCCAGACTTTCGCTTAGCCGACTTCGTGGGGCTGAGAAATTACCTATTTGGGCTAAATTGGGATGACCTGACTATGGGTGAGGTAGGTGGTTTTGGTTGCCAATATGATGTTTTCCAGAGCGTAGTTCTAGCTGTCCAGACAACTTTTGATACGAGTAGGGAAATTAGATCTAACAAAAATGATCCTAAATGGATGAATAATAGATTAAAACATCTCATTGGTCAAAAGAGAGGCATATATATTCGTATAAATAAGAATATATAAGAAATAGATAAGAAATCAATATTTTCAATTATAGAGAGAAATAAAAAACAAAAATAAGAAAAAAACAAAAAGGGATTATGAGGCTAAGGTCGCAAGGGATTCGAAGACTAACCCAAAAGGGTTCTTCCAGGTATACAGATGTAAGATTAAGGACAAGATAGGCCCACTTAAGAGTAACTCAGGACAGATCACATACAGTGATAAGGATATGTGTGAAATTTTCAATACTTACTTCCTCTCAGTTTTTACTCAGAAAGATACTAGCGGAATTCCAGAAATAATAAATTATGTAGAACAGGAAGATAATAGACTATGCTCGATTGGGGTAACTAGTGACATGGTCCTCAGACAAATAGAGAAATTAAAACCTAACAAATCCCCAGGCCCTGATGAACTGTTTGCAAGAGTTTTAATGGAATGTAAAGAGGAACTTAGCAAACCTTTGGCAAATCTTTTCAATATATCACTACAAACTGGCATAGTGCCAGACAAGTGGAAAAGGGCAAATGCAATACCTATTTACAAGGCAGGTGACAGGTCCTTAGCTTCGAACTATAGACCAATAAGCCTTACCTCCATAGTTGGTAAATTTATGGAATCAATAATTGTAGAGGCAATTCGTAGCCATCTTGAAAGGCATAAATTGATTAATGAATCTCAAGACGATTTTACTAAGGGGCGTTCATGTCTTACGAATTTACTAACTTTTTTCACTAAGGAGTTTGAGGAGGTAGATTATGGTAATGAATATGATAGTGTGTATATGGACTTCAGTAAGCCTTTCGATAGAGTTCCATGTCAGAGGCTATTGAGGAAACTTAAGGCCCATGGAATAGGAGGAGAATTTTTTTTTTGGGTAGAGGCATGGTTGACAAATAGGCGGCAGAGAGTTTGCATAAATGGGGAGATATCAGAATGGGGCACGTCTCAAGCGGTGTCCCACAGGGGTCAGTTTTGGGCCCCCTGTTGTTCACAATTTACATACACGACATAGATGAGGGAATAAATAGCAGCATAAGCAAATTTGCTGATGACACTAAAATAGGCCGTCCAATTCATTCTAAAGGGGACATTAGAACACTCTAGGATGATTTGAATAGACTGATGCAGTGGTCGGAGAATGGCAGATGCAGTTTAATGAAGACAAATGCAAAGTTCTAAATGTTGGGCAGAACAATAACCATGCCACATATAAACTGAATAATGTAGATCTTAATACTTGTGATTGCAAGAAGGATTTAGGTGTTCTGGTTAGCAGTAATCTGAAACCAAGACAACAGTGCATAAGTGTTCGCAATTAAGCTAACAGAATCCTTGGCTTCATATCAAGAAGCATATATAATAGAAGTCATCAGGTTCTTCTTCAACTCTATATATCTTTGGTTAGGCCTCATTTAGATTATGCTGCACAGTTCTGGTCACCATATTTCAGAATGGATATAAATGCACTGGAAAACGTACAGAGGAGGATGACAAAGTTGATCCCATGTATCAGAAATCTTCCCTATGAAGATTGACTGAGGGCCTGAATCTGCACTCTCTAGAAAGGCGTAGAATTAGGGGGAATATGATTGAGGTGTATAAATGGAAAACAGGAATAAATAAAGGGGATGTAAATAGCGTGCTAAAAATATCTAGTATTGACAGGACTCGCAGCAATGGCTTTAAGTTGGATAAATTCAGATTCAGGAAGGATATAGGAAAGCATTGGTTTGGTAATAGAGTTGTCGATGAGTGGAACAAACTCCCGATTACAGTTATAGAGGCTAAAACGTTGTGTAGTTTTAAAAATAGGCTAGATAAATATATGAGTGGGTGCTGGTGGGTGTGAGTTGGTCCTGACTAGCTTGTGCTACTAGGTCAGATGCCGTGCTCCTTCTTTAAGTGAATGTAACCTGACCTGGCTGGGTCGGGGCATTGGCTTAAGCTGGTGGAGACTTGGACCTGCCTCGCATGGGCCAGTAGGCCTGCTGCAGTGTTCCTTCTTTCTTATGTTCTTATGTTCTAATATCTAGAGATTTGCCATTCTGTCCCACATAAGATAATTTGCACCCATTAAAATCAATTCTGTACACACCAACATATTGTTGAGGAGAATTTCTTGTATGGTAAATGTTTTATGGGAGAACCAGCACATTCTTGATCTGAGGTGTTATCCTAGGTTCGGTCCTGTGATAAGTTTTTCAGGCTGACAGCAATGCTGATTCCACAAATTCCTTAGTGTACCGCAGTTTCGTGACAGTATTAAATATTTTCCTAATTACTTCATCGAGAAGCTCTGAGCTTCATATTCGGTAAGCTCTCAGAAATTAGGTGAGAAAGACACTCCTCTTTACTCTTGTTTCATGGTTGGAATAATTTTGGATGTATGAGCACATGTTAGTGGCCTTCCTATATACCGTAAACTTTAACTTTCTCTCAACCCAGTGAATAAAAACATCTAAAAAAGTGAGTTTAGATTCCACTTCTTTCTCTACGGTGAATTTAATAGAAGAGATAAAAGCCTCGGTAAAAAAATATCTAGGGCCATATAATTTGGCACAAGATGTCATCCACATATCTGAAGCATTTAGCTTTACAGGGCAGGATGTCTTTCAACTGCCTAACCTCGATAAAATCCAATGGGGAAAACAATGGATTTCCCATTGGAATCTAAACTCCCTCTCTTAGATGTGTTGATACGACCGGAATGACATTTACTCCCTTTGCCCAATACGTTTCACGGTACACGATGGATTAAGTTCTTCATGATCCAGCCAACAACTCTCACTGACTATCTTTCAGATCATAGTATCAGCAGGGCACTATTACGCCATGTCGATCAAAATATTTCCTTTAATGCTCTTAAGAGTGGTGTACGCATCATCATGGTGCAAAATATTGGCCCGACTCACAATCTTTTCATTTTTACCTCCATTGACAATATTCCTGTTACGATTCATAAACACATTTATCTCAATTCTTGCAGTGGAACCGTAGTTCTTCCATATACCACTGTTCAATTTGATTTCCTGACATGTGATGATGACAATGTGGAACAACTGCCTCCCCACGGACAGAGATGCTTTCCCTGCAATATTGCTCGGTTAACTTTTGACTGCCATGAATTCCTATCTTCTGTTTATATTGCAGGACACCATTTACAAGTACGGATATTGAATCCTACACCACACCAATGTAGAAATCATGGGCGCTTCGGCACGTATATCCATTCTGTAATACGGTGACCAAAACTGTGCAGCATAATCTAGATGAGGCCTAACCAAGGATATATAGAGTTGAAGAACAACCTGAGGACTCCTATTATTTATGCTTCTTGATATGAAGCCAAGGATTCTGTTCGCTTTATTGCGAACACTTATGCACTGCTGTCTTTGTTTTAGATTACTGCTAACCAGAACTTCTAAATCCTTTTCGCAATCAGTAGTATTAAGATCTACATTATTTAGTTTATATGTGGCATGGTTATTGTCCTGCCCAATATTTAGAACTTTGCATTTATCTATATTAAGCTGCATCTGCCACTTCTCCGACCACTGCATCAATCTATTCAAATTACCTAGGAATTATATCTGATTTTCAGCCACCTTAAAGTTTGTAATAACTCGAGAAAATTGTCGGAAGCCAGAGTTTCATCTATTGCTCCACTTGGAATGAAGGAAATATTGTAGAAATGACAATTATAAAACACAATAAACGTTCATTATATAATAAAAGTTGCAGCTTATTCAATTTCGAGGAATTAGGGTCTATTTTACTGTTTGGTTTGAAGTTAGACCTGCGTCTACCTCAGAATCATCCGGGAAAGACAAACATTGGCCATCTTCCATTTGGATAAATTAAAGATGTCTCTCCTTTAAATGAGTCCCTTTAAATGAGTCCCTTTAAATGAGTCGGCTGCGGACCCGTTTTTTAGTTGTATTGCAAAAATCATAATACAATTACCAGTTATATTGTCGTGGGAGTTCGTTGAGGATATAATGGAGAAAGATAAACACCGAAGGATGTCTGGAGGCATATATTATAGAGTCTTGAAAGAGGAGCCCAGGCCTGCCTGTCCAGTCTTCTCTGCCTAGCGAGTAACTTGTATGTCCAGCTGGGTTCATATTCCACACCACGCTGCCACCTATAGACCAACCTATCTCAGCCTGCACCACGCTTACCCTGTGTCATTCTGCCAGTCAAGCTCACTCAGTCAACAAGGTCTACTCCATCACTCTCTCCCGGGCATGGCCCTCCAGGCCGGGCAACATGTCTACCAAGAACCCAAATAAAGTAACTTTACCTCTGAAGCCTTATCATTGACCCCGCTTGCACTGTACTCAAATCAATAGTAATATTGATGGAAGCAGTGGCCACAGCAAGTGTTGCCCGGAGAGAAGGAAGGAAGCCGAAGATGTTGATTCCACTTCGTCGCCCCTTACGAGAAGCATCCGTCTATCTGTGAGTTGTTCTGAAGTTGTATCTGCAAGATTCATCACCTGTATGTTTATGTTGTTGTTTCAGCTCAGCACGGATATTTCACCAAGTCATAGGTGACTTTGAGTGGTGCTCTTCGCCCAGTGTGGTTGCTTCTCCACGTGTTTGTGGGTAGGGGAGGAGGAAGTAGTCGGAGTTCCTCCCTCACCATACGCCACTCACCACCTCATGCCACTGCCACCTACACCATTAAATGATACTCTCTACCTCTCTGCTGTTTTTCTGTGAATTCTGGCCAGAGCTACGTATCCGAGTGCCCAGGGTCACTCGAAGTCATGTGAATCTATAAGCTATGTGGAGCGAGCCACATGAGTTACCAAGCCACATGAGTTACCAAGCCAGATGTCCAAATCCACATGCTGTTGTTTGTTGCCTGGCATCACCTTGCGAAATAACCTTGCGACGTCACACCAGGACTTCATCAACGATGTCACTGTCCAACGTCACGCTGAGCCAGATCATTGGTAATACCCTCGTGTTACATGTCACTGCAGTGTGACGGTTTGACGACTGACATTAGTAAGTCCATGCGTCTGACCCCCCATGTACAGAAAGCTCTTATGATGCTCACTGTTTGTAGATGCCATGCCTGAGTCGTTCATGGTACGACTCCCAATTGAGAATCATTTCACTCACCTCGTGACCGTCAGACTGTAGTTATGTGTAGAAAACTAATCTGAGGACGCTTAGATTTGCCTCTGCTATGACTCCATCTGTCGAGAGGAGGACATAGTGAAGCTGTAGTAGCCCTGTTGGCAGGCGACTGTCTGACTCATGTCATTGCTTCATTGAGCAGCCTGCACAAAGTATGATGTCTGGTAACCCAGTCACTCCAGTTATGCTGTATGCTGCTACGACTCAATCTCCTGATTCGTCTTTGCTACGACTCACTCCCACTCGCCAGAAGTGACAGTCCCAGAAGAAGACCTGCCCAGTTGCCAAGTACTGACGATGCCTCACTCAAGGGCACCAGCAGGTTGTGCCCCATGTTGAGTGAAATCTACAGTGACTACAATGGCTGCTTCACCATTCTAGAAGAGACTGTACCCCGTTACATCACAGCTCAGCCACAGCGATGTCTTCTGCATTGCAGTTTCTGTCCAAATGCAGGAAGGCGAGCAGTGATGCCCACCGAGGCTCACTGCCTTGTACCACGAAATTTTAGCACACCCCTCCCTTTTTTCCTTCCCTTCCTGTAGGAAGTTTTTTTTTTGTCTATATCCACATGTATATATATGTTTGTATTCTGTGTTATGTGCCCTGTTAGTGAGAGAGAGAAACTGAGCTTTTCATTCAATCTTGGTCGAGGACGACCATGGGTAGGTGGCCGAGCAATGTATGCACAGTTGGGTTAATTTTCCATGCCATGCTGGTGCTGCCATCTATAGCCCACACCACGCTTACCCTGTCTCATTTGCCAGTCAAGCTCACTCAGTCAACAAGTAATATAACACTCCATCACTCATTAAGTTGACCTTACAAAGTATTTTTGCAGTTTAGAAAAACAAGGGATTTATCCCCTGTAACGTTCAACATCTGCCTTCGCAGATGTTGAACGTTAGGTGTTTTACCGGATCACGGTAAAACTCCTAGGTGTTTTACCGCTAGGTGTTTCACTGGATCATGGTAAAACATCTAGCTCTGCTGGGTGCATCATTCTTGTAGGATATCATGCTCATGTGGGTTAGAACATCATGTGGTTTTCGCTCACCATGAGGCGGGCCAAAACAACATGCGTTCGAATCCTTGGCTAGTCGCAGTGTTCCTATTGATTATATATATATATATATATATATATATATATATATATATATATATATATATATATATATATAAAATATATAATATATATATATTTATATATATATATATATATATATATATATATATATATATATATATATATATATATATATATATATATATATATATATATATATATATATATATATATATATATATTCAACAAGTCGCCCCCACTGAGGCAGGGTGACCCTAAAAGCAAGGTAATCCCCAAAAGAAAATACTTTTATCATCATTCAACACTTTCACCCACACTCATACATAATCACTGTCTTTGAAGGGGCGCTCAGATACGACAGCTGAGAAATAGTCCCTCCCAGCTGTCACTATCCCAGACCCCTCCTTTAAAGTGCAGGCATTGTACTTTCCATTTCCAGGACTCAAGTCCAACTGAATCAATTAATTGGTTTCCCTGAATCCCTTCACAAAATGTTACCCTCCTCACACTCCAATAGCTCGTCAGGTCCCAAAAACCATTCGTCTTCACACATGCTCACACATGCTCACACATGCTTGCTGGAAGTCCAAGCCCCTCGCCAACAAAACCTCCTTTACCCCCTCCCTCCAACCATTTCGAGGACGACCCCTACCACGCCTTCCTTCCGCTACAGATTTATATGCTCTCCAAGTCATTCTACTTTGATCCATTCTCTCTAAATGACCAAACCACCTCAACAACCCCTCTTCAGCCCTCTGACAAATACTTTTAGTAACTCCACACCTTGTCCTAATTTCCACACTCCGAATTTTCTGCATAATATTTACACCACACATTGCCCTTAGACAGGACATATCCACTGCCTCCAGCCTCCTCCTCGCTGCAGCATTTGCAACCCATGCTTCACACCCATATAAGAGTGTTGGTACCACTATACTTTCGTACATTCCCTTCTTTGCCTCCATGGATAACGTTTTTTTGTCTCCACAGATACCTAAACGCACCACTCACCTTTTTTTCTTCATCAATTCTATGGTTAACCTCCTCCTTCATAAACCCATCCGCTGACACGTCAACTCCCAAATATCTGAAAACTTTTACCTCTTCCATAATCCCTCTCTCCAATGTGATATCCATTTTTTCTTTATTTAAATCGTTTGATACCCTCATCACCTTACTCTTATCTATGTTCACTTTCAACTTTCTACCTTTACACACCCTCCCAAACTCGTCCACAAACCTTTGCAACTTTTCTTTAGAATCTCCCATAAGCACAGTATCATCAGCAAAAAGTAACTGTGTCAACTCCCATTTTGCATTTAATTCCCCATAATTTAATCCCACGCCTCATCCCAATACCCTAGCATTTACTTCTTTTACAACACCATCAATAAATATATTAAACAACAATGGTGACATTACACAACCCTGTCTAAGACCTACTTTTACCGGGAAGTAATCTCTCCTCTCTCCTACACATCCTTACCTGAGCCTCACTATCCTCATAAAAAACTCTTTACAGCCTTCAGTAACTTACTACCTATATATATATATATATATATATATATATGTCGTGCCGATTAGGTAAAACTGGTCAATTAGCAAGAACTCATCTAAAATTAAGTCTTTTCTAAAATTTTCTTTATACGTTTAAAGATATATTTTTTCATTTATGTTAATGTAAGAATTTATAATTTTGTACCAAGAGAAACTTTGAAAACCTACCTAACCTTATTACAACAAACGCAATTTAATTTAGCCTAACCCAACTAAATATATTTTAGATACGTTAACATTAATTTAATAATAAACAAACACAATGAAATATATTTTTTTCGTTATGTTCAGAATGATTTTGGCGAAATTATTGCATACACAAATTTTCGCTTGTCTTATATGGCAAGGTGAGCGTTGCTATTTAAGCCAAAATCGCAAGTTTTACCTAATCGGCACGACATATATATATATATATATATATATATACCCAGTAGTGTTGTTATATGTTATGTAAGTGTCTATATGAGTGTGTGTTTGTGTGTGTGTGTGTATGTATATGTCGTGCCGATTAGGTAAAACTGGTCAATTAGCAAGAACTCATCTAAAATTAAGTCCTTTCTAAAAATTTTCTCTTATACGTTTAAAGATATATTTTTTTCATTTATGTTAATGTAAAAATTTATAATTTTGTACCAAGAGAAACTTTGAAAACTTACCTAACCTTATTATAACAAGCGCAATTTAATTTAGCCTAACCTAACTAAATATATTTTAGATAGTTTACAATAATTTAATAATAAACGAACACAATGAAATATATTTTTTCATTAGGTTCAGAATGATTTTGGCGAAATTATTGCATACACAAATTTTCGCTTGTCTTATATGGCAAGAAGAGCGTCATCTACGTCATCTACGCAACATAAGGCCAACACCGCCTACTCAAGATAACTAAAATCATATCTACAATACATCTTTCTCGAGGTTATTCATTATTTATTTTTCCACACTTCTGATCAGGCTGAAGACGTTCCCTGATAAATATATGTTATGTAATTATAAATATATATATATATATATATATATATATATATATATATATATATATATATATATATATATATAGTGTGTGTGTGTGTGTGTGTATGTGTGTGTGTGTGTGTGTGTGTGTGTGTGTGTGTGTGTGTGTGTGTGTGTGTGTATGTATGTATATTTATATATATTTATACCTTTGAAGAGCTTCGAGAGTTCACTACTCTCGGAGCCCGGCCATGGGCCAGGCTCGTCTGGTGCTTGCCTGGTGAAATAGACTGTTGCTGTTGGAAGTCCGATGCCCCACATATCCATCACAGCCTGGATGATCTGGCACCTGGTGAAGATACTTGTCCAGGCTCCTCTTGAAGGCTTCTTCATGTTTTTCAGATGTGTTTCTGATATCTTCTGGTAATATGTTAAATAATCTGGGACCCCAGATGTTGATACAGTGTTCCCTTATTGTCCTCACCGCACCTCTGCTCCTCACTGGGTTTATTTTACACTTCCTCCCATATGTCTCACTCCAGTATGTTGTTATGGCAGTGTGCAGATTTAGTACCAGGCCCTCGAGCACTTTCCAGGTATATATTATCATGTATCTCTCTCCTCCGCTCCAATGAGTACATATTCAAGACTTGAAGGCGCTCCCAGTTATTTAGGGGTTTTACTGGCTCAATGTGAGCGTAAACGATCTCTGTATTTGTTCCATCTTTGATATTTCTTCTGCTTTGAACGGGGCCGTCAGCAGTGAGCAATATTCTAAGTGAGGGAGCACTAGCGATTTGAAGAGTGTCACCATCGGCATTATTTCCTTGTTTTGAAAGTTCTCAATACCCACCCCGTCATCTTCCTGGCTGTCTTGGTCTTTGTCTTGTTATGTTCTTTAAAAGAAAGGTCACCTGACATAATTATTCCAAGTTTTTTTACACGTTCCTTTGTTCTATTTGTTGACTCTCTTGAGTTTTGTATATAGTGTACTTTTTGAGTTCTTCATTCTTTCCATACCTAAGCAGCTAGAACTTATCACCATTGAACATCATGTTCTCCACTGCCCACTGGAAAACCCTGCTTATGTCTTCTTGTAATTTTTCAGTGTCCTCTACCGTAGTGACGTTCATGCTTATTTTAGTGTCATCTGCAAATGATGATACAAAAGTGTGCCGGGTGTTTTTATCTGTTTGCTATGAGGATGAAAAGCAGCATAGATGCCAGGACAGTGCCTTGGGGCACTGAGTTTTGACCTCGCTAATGCTGGATCTTGCCCTGTTCACTACTACTTGTTGTATGCTGTATGTTAGGAACCCGAAAATGCATCTGACTACCTTTCCCGTAATGCCCATGGGCCTCATTTTGTGCGTCAAACGCCTTTTCAAAATCTGTGTAAATCACATCTCCGTTTTGATCGTCTTCCAATGCCTCCATAATTCTGTCATAATGGTCCATGAACTTTGTAATCTGCCGTCTCATGACTCTTTCGAAGATTTTTATGAAGTGAGAAGTTAGGGCTACTGGTCTGTAAATTTTAGCTAGTGCTCTACTATCTCCCTTATGCAAAAGAGTTATGTCTGCACTTTAAGGTCTCCGGTATTTCACCTAGATCTAAGCTCTTTCTCCAATGAGTACATATTCGACTTGAAGGCGCTCCCAGTTATTTAGGGGTTTTACTGGCTCAATGTGAGCGAAACGATCTCTGTATTTGTTCCATCTTTGATATTTCTTCTGCTTTGAACGGGGCCTCAGCAGTGAGCAATATTCTAAGTGAGGGGGCACT
>WNWK01005424.1:0-30000 GCA_009830355.1 Cherax destructor
GCATTGAAAATTTGGTTGAGCAAATATTCTGTTAGTGGGACGGATTGTGAAGGACCTGCCTAGTATGGGCCAACAGGCCTGCTGCAGTGCTCCTCCTTTCTTATGTTCTTATGTTCTTATGTTGAATCCATTATTGCGGGTTCTATCTTGGAGAGATATCCTCAAGACCTTATTTATATCCCCTTTGTTAATACCCATTTTCCACTTGTATACCTCGATCATGTCTCCTCATTCTACGTCTTACAAGTGAATGTAATTTTAGGGTCTTCAATCTTTCTTCGTAAGGAAGATTTCTAATGCTATGTATTAATTTAGTCATTCTACGCTGAATGTTTTCTAACGAATTTATGTCCATTCTGTAATATGGAGACCAAAACTGAGCTGCGTAATCTAGATGAGGCCTTACTAATGATGTATAAAGCTGTAATATAACCTCTGGACTTCTGTTGCTAACACTTCTGATATAAATCCCAGTAATCTATTTGCCTTATTACGTACGCTTAGGCATTGCTGTCTTGGTTTAAGGTTGCTGCTTACCATCACCCCCAAGTCCTTCTCGCAGTCTGTATGGCTAAGTTCTACGTTATTTAACTTATAAGTGCTTGGGTTATGGACACTCCCGAGCTTCAGAACCTTGCATTTATCTACATTGAACTGCATCTGCCACTTTTCTGACCAGGAATTGAGTTTGTCTAAATCCTCCTGAAGTTCCGTGACATCTACGTCTGAATCGATTATCCTACCTATCTTCGTGTCATCAGCGAATTTGCTCATATCACTAGTAATTCCCTCGTCAAGGTCATTTATATATATTATAAACAACAACGGGCCTAAAACCGATCCCTGTGGAACGCCACTTGTTACAGATCCCCACTCAGATTTAACCCCATTAATGCACACCCTCTGCTTCCTATTGGTGAGCCATGACTCGATCCATGAAAACACTTTTCCTCCAATGCCGTGAGCAGCCACTTTCTTTAACAGTCTCTGATGTGGTACTCTATCAAAAGCCTTACTAAAATCCAAATAAACAATATCGAATTCTTTATCATGATCAACTGCCTCAAAAGCCTTACTGAAAAAAGTTAATAAATTAGTTAGGCAGGAACGGCCCCTGGTGAATCCATGTTGAGTATCATTAATCAAATTATGCCTATCGAGATGGCTTCTTATGTTATCAGCTATAATCGACTCTAATAATTTGCCTACAATTGAAGTTAGACTTATTGGGCGGTAATTTGATGGTAACGACTTGTCCCCTGCTTTAAAAATAGGAATTACATTAGCCATCTTCCACGTATCAGACACTACACCTGTTTGAAGAGATAGGTTAAAAATGTTAGTTAAGGGTTCACAGAAAGAAATAAAGCAAATAGATTACTGGGATTTATATCAAGAAGTGTAAGCAACAGAAGTCCAGCGGTTATATTACAGCTTTATACATCATTAGTAAGGCCTCACCTAGATTATGCAGCTCAGTTCTGGTCTCCATTTTACAGAATGGATATAAATTCGTTAGAAAACATTCAGCGACGAATGACAAAGTTAATTCATAGCATTAGAAATCTTCCGTATGAAGAAAGATTGAAGACCCTTAAATTACATTCACTTGTAAGACGAAGAATGAGGGGAGACATGATCGAGGTATATAAGTGGAAGATGGGTATTAATAAGGGGGATATAAATAAGGTCTTGAGGATATCTCTCCAAGAGAGAACCCGCAATAATGGATTCAAATTGGATAAGTTTAGATTTAGAAAGGATATAGGAAAATATTGGTTTGGAAATAGGGTAGTTGATGAGTGGAACAGTCTGCCTAGTAGGGTCATTGAAGCTATGACCTTGGGTAGTTTTAAATTTAGGTTGGATAAATTCATGAGTGAGAGGGGTTGGATTTGAGTGGGACTCGCACTTGAGTTAATAGAATCTTCAAAGCTTATTTCTTGGGTAGAATTGAAAATTAGGTTGGGCAATTATTCTGTTAGTGGGATGGATTGTGAAGGACCTGCCTAGTATGGGCCAACAGGCCTGCTGCAGTGTTCCTCCTTTCTTATGTTCTTATGTTCTTGGGAAGAGTTTCAGGTCCTTTATGTTCCTCTTCACAGAGTCGTGAGATGTTACGCTACTGTGAGGTGTTGTCTTTGTTAGTGTGATGTGACTGTGAGGTGTATTCTGCCTCTTTATAAGCCTTCTTGTCATGTTTCCTTTTATAGTTCCTTGATAATGTGAGTAGTCACGAAAGCGCTTGGAATTCTTCTATTTTTTCATAGTGGTTGTCTTGCATATTTTGATATCACCTGTTTACTGTGATCTTTTTGCATATATATATATATATATATATATATATATATATATATATATATATATATATATATATATATATATATATATATATATATATATATATACAGCTCTCGATGTGTATACTTTTTGTGTGTATGCAATTGTGTAGGAGAGAAGGTGTATAGTGTCCCATGCGGATTTTGCGCTTTTTAATGTACTACTGCTGCTGTTACTACTACTACTATTACTACTACTACTACTACAACTACAACTACTACAACTATTCCTACACTATACTACTATAACTACTACTGCTGCTACTACTACTATCACAAATGAAATAATAATAATAATAACAGAAGATATCAATGTGCTCGTAGCACCCAGCACTCAGCACCCAGCACTCAGCACCCAGCACTCAGCACCCAGCACTCAGCACCCAGCACTCAGCACCCAGCACCCAGCACTCAGCACCCAGCACTCAGCACCCAGCACCCAGCATTCAGCACCCAGCACCTAGCACTCAGCACTCAGCACCTAGCACTCAGCACCCAGCACCTAGCACTCAGCACCCAGCACTCAGCACCCAGCACTCAGCACTCAGCACCCAGCACCCAGCACTCAGCACCCAGCACCCAGCACCCAGCACCCAGCACCCAACACTCAGCACCCAGCACTCAGCACCCAGCACTCAGCACCCAGCACCCAGCACTCAGCACCCAGCACTCAGCACCCAGCACTCAGCACCCAGCACCCAGCACTCAGCACCCAGCACTCAGCACCCAGCACCCAGCACTCAGCACCCAGCACCTAGCACTCAGCACTCAGCACCCAGCACTCAACACTCAGCACCTAGCACCCAGCACTCAGCACCCAGCACCCAGCACTCAGCACCCAGCACCCAGCACTCAGCACCCTAGTCCCTGCCTGTACCCAGGGCATATCAGTGGGTCTCCAGTTGAGGTCCTAGACCTGGTGATATGTCAAGATAGGGGACGCAGATTGCATCTCCAGAATGTATAATCTCGTCAAAATATAATCAGAATGATAGCAGATAGAGTGAATGAGCTGTCTCTATCTCTATCTCTCTCTATCTCTATCTCTACTACCTGTTTCTGAGGGAGGGGAGTGGAGAGACGTCTCTCAGTGTACTTAATTTCCCCATATTTTAGGTATTAAAAGTATTCTTGACTGGAGGTGTACAGGTGACAAGCAGCCATCGTGTAGTAGATAGGATTTAAACCCAAGTTAATCAGTCAGTCAGTCAGTCAGTGACTGACTGATTTGCTGGTGTTAGTCTACTTAGAAATGTCTGTTTAAAATGATGTCAGTATTGATTTGAAGAAAATCGTATAGCCCACGTTTCGCCCACTTTCTGCCCCACGTTTCGCCCACTTGCTGCACACGTTTCGCCCACTTGCTGCCCACGTTTCGCCCACTTGCTGCCCACGTTTCGCCCACTTGCTGCCGGTTTTTTTTCTTCAGATAGTGTATCAAAGGCGACATTCTGAGCGAGGGTGTGTGCTGATTAGAAAAGAGGCCTATGCTGGTCGTTTACCAGGCCTATCGTAGTAGTAGACAGGGCCTATTGTGGTTGTAGACCAGGCCTATCATGGTCGTAGATCAGGCCTGTCGTGGTCTTAGATAGGGCCTATCGTGGCCGTAGACCACGCCTCCAGCTAAGACCTTCCTCTTGGACCCTGTCGTACCTACTCTTGAAACTGCGCCAGTGTCTCACTTAAAAAAAATCCCCTCTAACTCTCCCAGGACGAACATTAATATACGATTGCCAGACTCAAATTAAAAATAAAATAATCACACAGTTTTAGGACAGAAATATTCGCACTGGAATAAATAAAAAAAAATTCTGACTTGTTATTCTCCATTATGTCATAATTCTCCTTCGTCTGGAAGGAAGAGGAAGAGGAAAAAAATAAGAGAGAATAAAAGAGAGAGACACATAGAGCAAAATGAATCAGAGATATCTTGACACAGCGACACGATTTTACAATGTCCGTCTAAGCGGAATCACGTTCTGTTAAGTCTTGGGTTTAGATCTCCTTCAAGCTTATAATTTCTAAGCTTTCCCACGCTTGAATTCCCTGTCTGCCATTTAAAAGGCTACGTTCAAGGTTCATATACTTAATTTGTTTGGTTATGGCCATTGCGAGTCACAGAGGTAAATAAGAAAAGGCACAATGTCGTGTCTGGAATAATGCACAAATAACCAGCATCAGACGACGTTTAGGTCCGATTTGGGCCATTTAATGCCCCAAGTCGGAGCGAAACGTGCTTATAAGTTTGTCTACGTGCGGTATATTCGTGTATTGTACCAATCACGATATTGTAACTTCTTTACATGTGTAATTCCCAATTGCCACAAGCCAACAAATTACGTATATAAGAATCTTGAACCCGGCCTTTTAAATGGCAGATATTAATTCAATTCAGGTTACGGGGGGGGGGGGACTGAACTATTTTCAAAGTGAGTCTTGGTAGATCAGAAGGTTGATAAGACTAGAAGCTTTGTTTCCCAACTGACAAGTATCTGACAGCTACCTGCCTGATTGACCTCTCGATAAGAATAATGATAAACAATTGTAGCGTCAGGAGATCACTGTCAGCAGCGTCAGGAGGCCATCAGAGGCGAAAATACCAGCTAGTTAATCGAGGATTCTGGCCTCTGGTAGCGCCTTCAGGAGACCACTGTCTTGCGCACTCGGGCTGCACAGCTAAAGACACTGTCGGGTCTTGAGATCCAGGCTCGAACTGCTGTTACGGAATGTGTCACAGGGAATTAAGATAATCAACGGGACGACACGTGCATATATTATTTTTTTGTATACCTCTTTTTTTTAGGGGGAGTAAAAAAAATTCTGACTGGTTGGAATTTCACATCAGAGTTCTATTTGTCGTTTCTCTAACGTATATACATAAATGTATATTTATACAAATATGTACATGTATATACATGTATATATATATATATATATATATATATATATATATATATATATATATATATATATATATATATATATATATATATATATATATATATATATATATATATATATATATATATATATATATATATATATATATATATGTAGGTGTGTGAGAGTGTGTGTATGTAATGTATGTATGTATGTATGTATGTATGTATGTATGTATGTATGTATGTATGTATGTATGTATACACATGAAAGAACAGGTTTGACGTTGAAAAGAATTATCTATAATTTAAGTGGAAGATTATTATTATTATTATTTTTATATTATTATTATTATTATTATTATTATTCGTGAAGAAGCAATAAACCCGTGAGGGGTCATACAGCACAGCCCTACTAATAAAAATACCCGCCAGGGGTATAACAAACGGCTTTACTCTATAAAGCAAGAAGAAGGCCAAGCAAGCAAGAGCCACATTAAGATACTTTACCATCTACTTTACCATCTTAAAAGTTGTGTCTCATTTGCCTAAAATTCTTAGCAGTTACATGATGTTTTTTTTTCCCGGGCGGTAAATTTTCTTAATTATTTAATTGGGTGGGCATTTGCATATCAATGGCCGAGACAGCAACAAACTTTGAGAATGCCATTATTCGTTTGGCCTTTTTTCTGAGGGGTACAATTTGGTAGGGCTTTGGTTGGTGGGTATGCGAGGGTACAATCGGTGAAGGTGCACCGTCGTGCACTTTCTGGGGAGCCTCTGGGGGCACCGTCGCGTCCCGACACTGGTGTTCCACACGCGACTCGCGCCTTTAAGAGAAGTTCCCTACGCGCGTGTACCGTCCCTGGGGCTCACTACTTGTATACCGTCGTGTACCTTCGTGTACCATCGCGTACCGTCGTGGTACATTCGAGCGTGCAAACACGCGGGTGATATACGCCCTGAATTGTCTTAATATAAGGGTAGTGAGACCGACTATTTTGAAGATATCAGTCAGGGAAACTAGCGGGTGTCGCCTCTGGCTATCGTACCCCGGCATGGATTACTGCACTGGGTGCTTTATTGGTTGCTTTGTTAGTTACTTTATTAGTTGGTTTATTGTTTGGTTCATAGGCTGGTTTGTTGGTTCATTTATTCGGTTTAAAGACTATCTACTGCACGAGGGTCATTAAGGCTTCGTGTCACCTGTACACCACCAGTCAAGAATACTTTAATACCTCCCAGCATACATAAGGGGAATTACCAATAGATTCATGGCTGTCTTCAAGCAGGCACAACCAGCCAGGCTGTGGTTCGTACGTTGGACTGCGTGCGGCCAGCAGTAACAGCCGGGTTGATCCACCATGAGGCCTGGTCACAGAACGGGCCGCGGGGGCGTTGACCCCTGGAACTCTCTCCAGGTAAACTCCAGGTACCTAAAATAGGGATTAAACTATCAGTGTATATGGAATAACATATAAACACCCAGTGTATATACACTATGAGATACACGTTTCATTGTATATATACCAACATATATACACCTCTCAGTGTATATACAGTAAGCAACACACGCCTCTCAGTGTATATACAGTAAGCAACACACGCCTCTCAGTGTATATACAGTAAGCAACACACGCCTCTCAGTGTATATACCCTTTAACCAACACAAAGGGTCTTCACCTCTGTCTACCAGAATCACCATTCCACGAGATGGTAATCTTCTCAGACAAGCAGGTCTATGTGACAGTGTCAATTACGATAAAGATAATAAGAAATGAAAATGCCAGGGATGCCCTGGGCAGGGGATGTAAATGGCGATATACTGCAGGTCGGGGCTATCTCTGTGTTTACATTATGAGGTGAGCAGCGTGGGAGTGAACACAGGAACGCAGGAACGACGAGGATTGGACAAGGAACCAGTGAAATACGCGTCAGTTTGTCACGCAGGAATACCTCCAAGTATACCAAAGGATACTGTGTGTATGCATATCATGGAAATGCGATACATGTTATGCAAAGCATTTCTGTCAGCAGATATCCCAGAATCTATAGTTACTGAATTATTATTTTTTTGAAAATAGATATGCCTGAAACTAATTAAATTTCTGGTATATATGCAATGTTTCGCCCTGCTTAGACCGAAACGTTGCACTGTAAATAAAGCTCTGTACACCGAGTTGTTTGATTTTTTTTTTACCATAGTTATGACTACGTCTCGCCCTTTAGGAGCAAGCTATCTCCTGATCAGCCAGGCTGTGGTGCCTATGTTGCTCCGTGTGCTGCCAGCACCAACAGCCTGGTTGATCACGTTGTCAACCAGGTCAAATCTGGGACTGGGCAGCTGGGACGATGATGAGGAAGGGACCACCTGACAAGGAAGACGATCTAAAAAAGAAGCAGATGGTCCCCTGACTAAGGAACACCAACTAGAAGTATTCAGATGGTCTCCTGACCAAGGAACACCATCTAGAAGGATTCAGATGGTCTCCTGACCAAGGGACACCATCTAGAAGGATTCAGATGGTCTCCTGACCAAGGAACACCATCTAGAGGGATTCAGATGGACTCCTGACCAAGGAACACCATCTAGAGGGATTCAGATGGTCTCCTGACAAAAGAGAGACACCATCTAGAGGGATTCAGATGGTCTCCTGACAAAAGAGAGAGACCATCTAGAGAGAGGAGGGGATGTCTGGAATATTATTGTCTGGAGGGTGAGTGTAAGGCGACACTGGAACATGACCAGGGGACCACCGGAATGAACCAGCGACACGGGGACATGGCCAGAGGACCGCCGGAATGGACCGGAGAATGGGAATACAGACAGATAAATGACGCGAAACTGCGGAGGATAGAGATAAAACTTTTAGTGCTGAAGAGAGAGAGAGAGAGAGAGAGAGAGAGAGAGAGAGAGAGAGAGAGAGAGAGAGAGAGAGAGAGTTTATATTTGGGTCAGGAAGAAACAGCGCATGAACGTCTGTGTCTATAACGAAGGCGTTCAGTTGTTTCGTTCTCGTTGTACGCAGTAATTCAGAGTTCATGGGGTCAAATCTTGGTGGAGTTGAGGTCACAACTGCGAGGTCAACAGAGGTAAGAGGTTTGGTTGCTTGAGTGATTTGTGAGAGCGAGTTGAGATGCTAACGGACAGGTCAGTGCTGTGGGAGATCAGTCATTGCCTTGTGGGATGCTGTGTTGGGAGTATTGTGAGGTATTACCCGTGTATTGTGAGGTATTACCCGTGTATTGTGAAGTATTACCCGTGTATTGTGAGGTATTACCCGTGTATTGTGAGGTATTACCCGTGTATTGTGAGGTATTACCCGTGTATTGTGAGGTATTACCCGTGTATTGTGAGGTATTACCCGTGTATTGTGAGGTATTACCCGTGTATTGTGAGGTATTACCCGTGTATTGTGAGGTATTGTCCGTGTATTGTGAGGGATTGTCCGTGTATTGTGAGGTATTACCCGTGTATTGTGAGGTATTGTCCGTGTATTGTGAGGTATTGTCCGTGTATTGTGAGGTATTACCCGTGTATTGTGAGGTATTACCCGTGTATTGTGAGGTATTACCCGTGTATTGTGAGGTATTACCCGTGTATTGTGAGGTATTACCCGTGTATTGTGAGGTATTACCCGTGTATTGTGAGGTATTGTCCGTGTATTGTGAGGTATTGCCCGTGTATTGTGAGGTATTACCCGTGTATTGTGAGGTATTACCCGTGTATTTTGAGGTATTACCCGTGTATTGTGAGGTATTGTCCGTGTATTGTGAGGTACTACTGCCCATGTAACATGAGGTACTTCCCACGCATTGTATGGGACTGCCCACGAATCATGTTTAAAGCTCTTCTCAGCTCACCTGACCTCAATCACAGGCAAGGAACCCTTACTTGCCTCAGCTCATTAACACACACACAAACACACACACACACACACACACACACACACAAACACACACACACACACACACACACACACACACACTGCAACAGTTGACCTCAACCATGAATTTCCGACTCGAACCTCCGTCTGTACACTGTATTTACAGAGCAGGAGAAACGCCGTCATACGGGCCAGATAAAGCTAGATTTATCCTCACTGCCCCGATGCATAATTCGATAATCGCCAATAAACAAGTCAAAACTGCTTAAAGTATTGAGGCTCCGATACGGAAATCGCACGGGAAAAAAACCTGAAATTCGTGATAGAGAGGGCGTGGTCCCCGTCCCTTCCAAAATTAAAAGAACGAGAATGAATTTCAGTACCATTGTCTGGATTTCGTGTGTGTGTAGTGTTATGTTTGAGGGGTAGAGCTAAATCAGTAGGGGTTCGTTTTCGAAGCGCCTGGGGAATGGGAAGGCAATAAGGGTTTGATTCGAGGAAGGATGATAAGGCAGTAAGAGGAAATGTTTTTTGAAGGTTGTTTTGCTTAGTGGATCTGCTATTAAGGAACCCCTTGGCCCCTTGGCCCCTTGGCCCCTTGGCTCCTTGAACCCTTCTAGGGTCCAATGTATTTATTGCAGGGAGTAATTACAACCTTGGAGGTTGCTGGTACTTCATTAGAGGACTTAGTAATTAATATGGTATCTCTCCTGGTATGTGTGGGTCAGTGTGGGTCTGTGTGGGTCTGTATGGGTATGTGTGGGTCAGTGTGGGTTTTTTGTGGGTCTGTATGGGTCTGTGTGGGTCAGTGTGGGTCTGTGTGGGTCTGTATGGGAATGTGTGGGTCTGCATGGGTCTGTGTGGGTCAGTATAGGTCTGTATGACTCTGTGTGGGCCTGTATAGGTCTGTATGGGTCTGTGTGGGTCAGTATGAGCCTGGTGTAAATGAGGTGAGAGTTGGTATCTAAATCTAAAGTACGTACAATCAACAATCCAGTACCAATCCTTCCGATATTTTAGGAATAACAATCACTGAGATTAATTCTGCGTGTACAATACTCTAACACTTTAAAAAAATAGATACAATGAGATTAGCGATCCAGATATTAGTAAGATCACCAGCGTAACTAAGATCACACAGTGCTATCACTGTTATCAAAGTTCGTAGGATATAGCCTGATATCGTTCCAGACCATGGAGCTGAACTCTTGTCCAGGCTGAGGGACTGACCCCTCAAACACTATTTCTCAAAGGTTGATGGACTGATTACATCATCTATTTCACTACTACTGCTGCCTTTGTATTTGACTGAAGAAGCCTACTGTGTAGGCGAAACGTTTCATCAATAAAGATACCCAATTGTTGCACACGTGTCTTGATCTTCAACACTGCAGTAGGCCTACTGGCCCACACTAGGCAGGTCCTTCTCAGACCAAAACCCAATAACAAAAATAATTTCCCAACTCATTTTCAGTGCTACCCAAACAACAACAAATTCTCTTCTACTCTCCTGTCTGTAAATTCTCTCCAACCTTCCTCCAATTGTCTCTAAATTGAAATTGAATAAATGGATCATAAAGAACTGGTATTTGATATACCATCAGTCTTCAAGATTGACGGACTGAACACATCGATTCCAGGTTAAGGGACTGATTACCTCAGACTACTCTCCTTACACCGTTCTTTGTATTCGACTGATGAAGCCACTGTGTTGCACACGTGTCACTTTCATTCCATAAACATCAGCGCCATCTACATGGAGGGGAGGTTAGACACAGGCTTTGAAGAGGGTACTAGACGAGTGTTAGGGTATCCAGCCGGCCGCTAATGCGTAAGGCTCGGTGCGTAAACGAGCAATAAATTGCGTAGTTCGTTAAGAGCGCGACCTTGTAACTACGCCAGCGAGAGAGAGAGAGGTAGACAGAGATAAGGAGAGCTAGACATTGCTAGACAGTGCTAGACAGAGCTAGACAGAGCTAGACAGTGTTAAACAGTGCTAGACAGAGCAAGACAGTGCTAGACAGAGCAAGACAGTGCTAGACAGAGCTAGACAGTGCTAGACAAAGCTAGACAGTGCTAGATAGAGCTAGATAGAGCTAGACAAAGCTAGACAGTGCTAGACAGAGCTAGACAGTGCTAGACAGTGCTAGACAATACTAGACAGTGTTAGACAGAGCTAGAGAGTGCTAGACACAGCTACACAGTGCTAGACAGTGCTAGACAAAGCTAGACAGTGCTAGACAGAGCTAGATAGAGCTAGACAAAGCTAGACAGTGCTAGACAGTGTTAGACAGAGCTAGACAGGGCTAGACAGAGCTACACAGTGCTAGACAGAGCTAGACAAAGCTAGACAGAGCTACATAGTGCTAGACAGTGGTAGACAAAGCTAGACAGTGCTAGACAATGCTACACAGTGCTAGACAGAGCTACACAGTGCTAGACAGTGCTAGACAATGCTAGACAGTGCTAGACAGAGCTACACAGTGCTAGACAATGCTAGACAATGCTAGACAGAGCTAGACAGAGCTACACAGTGCTAGACAGTGCTAGAAAAAGCTAGACAAAGCTAGACAGTGCTAGACAAAGCTAGACAGTGCTAGACAAAGCTAGACAGTGCTAGACAAAGCTAGACAAAGCTAGACAGTACTAGACAATGCTACACAGTGCTAGACAGAGCTAGACAGTGCTATACAGTGCTAGACAATGCTAGACAGTGCTAGACAGAGCTACACAGTGCTAGACAATGCTAGACAATGCTAGACAGAGCTAGACAGAGCTACACAGTGCTAGACAGTGCTAGAAAAAGCTAGACAAAGCTAGACAGTGCTAGACAAAGCTAGACAGTGCTAGACAAAGCTAGACAGTGCTAGACAAAGCTAGACAAAGCTAGACAGTACTAGACAATGCTACACAGTGCTAGACAGAGCTAGACAGTGCTATACAGTGCTAGACAATGCTAGACAATGCTAGACAGTGCTAGACAGAGCTAGACAGAGCTACACAGTGCTAGACAATGCTAGACAGTGCTAGACAGAGCTAGACAGAGCTACACAGTGCTAGCCAGAGCTACACAGTGCTAAACAGTGCTAGACAGTGCTATACAGAGCTAGACAGAGCTACACAGAGCTAGACAGAGCTACACAGTGCTAAACAGTGCTAGACAATGCTAGACAATGCTAGACAGTGCTAGACAGAGCTAGACAGATCTACACAGAGCTAGACAGAGCTATACAGTGCTAAACAGTGCTAAACAGTGCTAGACAATGCTAGACAGTGCTAGACAGAGCTAGACAGAGCTATACAGTGCTAGACAGAGCTACACAGTGCTAGACAGTGCTAGACAGAGCTAGACAGAGCTACACAGTGCTAGACAGTGCTAGACAGTGATAGACAGAGGTGCTGCAGAATATATACTTGTGAAATGGTGGCAACCAATGAACAATCTTAACTCGTTTTTGTGAAGGGAATAAGGACGTTGAGAACACGTTTTTACCGGGACAACGTTTCGCCCTGTGTAGAGGGAATCAAGCTCTACTTATATCACCTACACTCAAGGCTGAGGGACTGATTACCTTCAGTCAAGACCGAGGGACTGACCACCATCACTCAAGACCGAGGGACTGAGGATGCTGCCCGCTTCATGCAGGGGATAATGTAAAGTGGATAAACATCTGTGTCGAATATGTGCAGAATGAACACCTGTATTACAACCTCAGGTTCTAAGGCCTGTTATCCTGAGTGTAAAAGGGAGCTTGGAGCAAAGAAACACAGTAGAAAATGCTTTGAATTGTATTTCCTTTACCAAGCAATTATGATTTTTGTATTTTCCTTCAAGTATATTTATAAGGCTTTATACAAATATGTACACTATATACAGAGAAAGTAGTATTAGTGCACGCCATGGTAGTCAAGGCAGAACAACAGCCAATAGACAGAGACGACCGTACAACAACCAGCTCAGGGTGGGAATGACAATGGCAAACATGTGAGTGGAATCCACGTCACCTTTCCCATTGCCAGACCCACACTATGATTGGCTGAACCACGTTTTTGATTTGGTGATGGGGCCCCGATCACCAAACCCTTAACAAGATGGTTCGCTGGTTGGTGAGGCAGCCTATGTGGGTGTGTTTAACATGCTCCGAATAAGGGTGACGTACTCTTTGCATGCAGCACCCCCACCCCAAGAGGGCTCAGGACTAGGCTTCTACCTCAAATGGGTAGAGTGCCACCATGGCATGTTACAATAATGGGACTGCCTTTCCCCTCAACCATCCCACTCATTAGATAAAGCTAAACTTTTCTCGAGACATAAAGTCCGGCTTTAAACTTAAGAGTGAGACAGCAGACGGTAGGGCTAACGTAGGTCCAAGATACCTGCGGTCGGTAGCAGAATATCCCCTCACTAAAAAAAAAACCCACTGGGGGAAAAAAAGAGCTGGCTCTACCCAACGTCCCTAACACATCCTAACCTAATTAAATTCGAGATAACACATCAGCCAGCGTATTGTCTTTGTCAGAGATGTGTATAATCTTTACATTGTAGGGTTGCAGCCTAATGCTCCAATGCATGAGTCTTGTGTTATGATTCTTCATGGATTGGAGGTACACCTGAGGGTTGTGGTTGCTGTAGATGGGGACCAACTGAGACGTCTGGCCCAAATAGACGTCAAAGTGCTCTAATTCCAATATCAGAGCCAGGCCCTCCTTCTCTATAGTGGAGTAGGCCCTCTGGTGTGGTTGGTATTTGGCTGACTGCACTGCCCCCACCCCAGACTCACAAGCATCTATCTGTAATGAGAAAGGTTTTGAGAAGTCTGGAGACAAAAGTATAGGTGCAGTACAAAGTAATCTCTTTGTTTTCGTAAAAGCATTTTGACATTCTGGGGTAAGTGAGGTTAGAGGGGCAACAATATCTGCAAAAATTTTACAGAATCTTCTATAAAACCCTACCATCCCTAGAAAACGTTGAAGGGATTTTCTGTCAGGGGGTACTGGATAATTTTTAATGGCCAGAATTTTTGCAAATTTAGGGGCCACTTTGCCACTACCTACTTCATGGCCCAAAAAATTAATAGTAGATTGGCCAAAGGATGACTTTGATAAATTAACAGTTAAATGAAAACTCTGGAAGGTCTCAAAGAGAGCCTTAAGCCTAAACATATGTTGGTTCCAAGTGTCCGACACAACAACTATATCTTCTAGGTAAGCGGCCGTGCCTTCAAGTCCTTTAATAGCCTGATGGATCAGTCTCTGGAATGATGCAGGAGAGTTTTTCATTCCGAAGGGGGTAACTGTATACTGATAATGACCTCCTGGAATTACGAAGGCAGAGATTTCCTTCGCCTTATCTGTTAAAGGTACTTGATAGTAACCTTTAAGGAGGTCCAATTTGGATACAAAAGTACCCTTACCCACAAAGTCGATTACATCATCCAGACGTGGCAGAGGATAGGCATCTGCAACTGTGACCTCATTCACCTTACGGTAATCTGTACACATTCGGAACCCTCCATCAGCTTTGTTAACAAGGATGCACGGTGAAGCCCACGGACTAGATGACTCCTCCACTAACCCATGCTCTAACAGAAATTCTACCTCCTGTTGAAGTAGCTTCTGTTTTTCAAGATTAGCTCTGTAGGGGGAGAGTTTAATAGGTTTAGAGTTTCCAACATCTAAATCATGATATCCTAGTGTACATTTTTTCGGCACATCCGAAAAAATATCAGGATACGACTGTAAGAGCGCAGTTAAACTAGTTACTTGATTCTTAGACAGCCCCAACATTAAAGGGCTAGGGTCCTTGAGGAGGACCGAATTGGGAAGCTTTACATTGATCTCAGAGTGCAAAGAGGGTCATCAGAGGCAGAGGACAGAGTCATTACTGGGACTTTATCTGGTGTAGGTTTTAGTTTTTGAGGTCTTTTCAAGGGGAGATACCACATAATTTACCTCAGATAATTTACTTACAATTTGCATGGGTCCCGTAAATCTAGCTTTCAAGGTGTGACCAGGTATAGGCTCCTGTACCAACACCTTATCTCCTGGATGGAAGGAGCGAAACTTTGAATTTCTGTCATACCTCTTTTTCATCGTATTCTGAGCTGCCTTTAAATTAGCCTGAGCCAACTGACGTGCCACCTGCAACCTTGAAGAAGGGTTGTAGAGGGTTGTGGAGGCGTCTTCTCCCATCCATCCTTCTTTGAGCACTCGTAGAGGACTTCGTACATTGTGCCCAAAAATCAGCTCAAATGGACTCTTGCACAGTTTCTCTCATTGCGAATAGCAACAGAGGAAGTGATTCATCCCAGTCTGTAGGAAAATGCATGCAGAATGTTCTCATCATTGTTTTTAACGTCTGATGGAATCTTTCCAAGGCGCCTTGGGACTAAGGATGATAGGCAGTGGATAGGTTATGAACTATTCCTAGCCTAGTTAATGCTTCTCTAAATGCTTTGGCAGTGAAGTTAGTACTTGATCACTTTGAATAGATTTAGAAATTCCAAAGCAAGAGATGAACTTAGTTAAGGCTTTAAGAATTGCTTTGGTATTTATACTGCGCATAGGAACTGCCTCTGGATATCTAGTTACTCTATCCATGATTGTGAATAAGTATTGATTTCCAGACTTAGCTTTAGGTAGTGGACCTACACAATCTATTATTAATTCTGAAAAAGGGTCTCCATTAACAGGAATGGGATGGAGAGGTGCAGGTTTAATGGGGTGTCCAGGTTTCCCTACCTGCTGACATTCTGGACAACAGCGAATATGATTCTTTACATCTTGCCTTAACTTTGGCTAAAAGAATTCTTTTAATATTCTATACATAGTTTTGGTAATTCCCAAATGGCCTCCTAAAGAAGAGTTATGGGCTATATTTAATATCTGAGACCTAAATTTTTTGGGAACTACTAATCTATCTGTCTGCTGTCTTCCCTCTACCTCCTTACCAGTTTCAGTGCAGACTAAGTAACCGTTTTTAAGTTGATACTTGACTGGGTGAACTGAAGTGGATTTACCCATGGCTGCCTCAAAACCGTAGTTTAATGAGGAGTCTTTTCGTTGTTCCTCCGGAAAGGACAGTCCCTCAGGTACGGAAACAGAGATATCTGGCAATCCTGCAGCCCTGGAATAGGAAGGCTTGATCTGGGGCTGTTCACTAAATTTACGAGGCCTTGGCCAGTTTTCCTCGCAAAACAAATTGGTTAGTCCGAGATCAGAGTCGTCCAAGGAAGAGTTAACATTCTCATCAGACATCACTTTGAATTTTGCCCGAGTTATGGCCAACATTGGGGAAGAATTAATCATTATGGGTTCCATACATCTAGTAGACTCAATGTTATTACCCAGTAATAGCATCGCATCTTTCATGAGGAATCCATCAGATACACCTACAGTAAAATACCCTGTGTAGTATTTACTCTGCACATATATTTTATGTAAAGGGACAGAAAATACTGCTCCTCCAAAAGCTTCTAACAGAACTGAGGACTGCAAAGAGGTTTGTTCAGAAAGGGGAAGTACTCCCTCTCTTATAAGTGAGCAATATGCTCCAGTATCCCTAAAGGTTCTAACTTCCTTTTTCTCTGAATGTTCCTGAAGGGATATATGACAAGTGCTATAGTAGGGGGCCATTCCCTTCTTTACTTCTTTCTGAGTCATATTATTATTAGGGACATTATAAATTTTCCCTAATGGTTGGGGGTTATTTGGGCAATTGGGCCTGATGTGGCCGGGTTTACCACACAAGTAGCATACCACCTCAGCTTTAACTTTGGCTCCTCGCTGATTTTGTGGCTTACGCCACTCTGGATACTGCCGTCTCGAATCACCATGTTGAGTAGTTTGAGGTCGCTCACCAGGTTGACCATGAGTGAAGTAACGCTGCTCACCAGGTGATTTAGTTGACTGCTGACGAGATTCACCGTCATCTTGACATTTCGTTCTCCACTCAGGAACTTTTCTTTGACGATCTCTGCTCATACCAGGCTGTTGAGGAAAGAGAAAAGACCGCTCGGACAAGGAGCGGTTAGTGTCAAAAGTATCAGCCAACCTGGCTGCTTCCAATGCAGTAGCCAATGAACGATCTTGAAGAAAGACTCGAACCTCTGGGCTAACAGACTCCAGCAGGTTGTCCACCAAGATAAGTTGTACCAGATTATCAAAATCAGCGACACCACGTGCCTTGTACCACTTTGTAAAAGCCCTGGTCTGCTGTCTGACAAAGTCAACGTAAGACTGACCCAGCTGCCTTCTGCCGAGTTTGAATTCTTTCCTATACTTGGCAGGAATACATTGATAAGCCCCAAGAACAGTGGTTTTCACAATGCGATAGTTACCAAAGTCTTCATTACCCAGGATGGACGTAAATTCTTGTGCCTTACCAAACAACGCAGTATGCACCAGTGACGCCCAATGAACCTCAGGCCACCCTAAAGCTCGAGCCTGGTTTTCAAATGCTTCGAAAAACTGTTCAAGCTCTGCTTCATCAAAACGAGGAACAAACTGTACTGCCCTTTGCAAATTGAAGTCATCTACAGTTTGATGGAATTGCCTCCTCTCCTTCTCTCTATCAAACTCTTCCTTAGCAAATGCACGCTGTTCTTTAGTTTGTTCAAGATTGAGTCTGGCTAACTCAAGCACCAATGAAGCAGATTCACCTGTAGATAACCCCACACCTGAGACTTCACGAAACTGCTGGTTTTGCTCAGGAGTTTTGTCTCTCCCATTACTTTGTAGATACCTTAATGGTGACCTACGGTTAACAGCTACTGTCTTGGGAGAAACATGAGTCTGATATGCCATAGTTTCAGTTTGTAGTTTACTCCTTATAATATCACGCAGCTGCGAAGCCGTAAGGGTGCGTTGATATTCAATACCAATAGAATGAGCAATTCGCCAACAACGCTGTAGAGAGAGTTTGGGCAACTTTAGGAGAGTGAACTCAGACACTAATCGTCCGACTCGAATAGGTGGCATTAACCCCAACGTAACACGCTGTAGCGCTATGCACGGTACGACTGCAGAATACTCACAAGGCTGACACGCAATAACAAACCAAATTGCAGAATACTCACACAATAGCAAGGCTGACCATAGCGAAGCGAATGCAAAGATGACACAAAATTCGTGAAGCGTTGGCAAAGCGTAAGCAATGCCAGATAGCAAGCTATCTTAATGATACAAGACTAGCTCCTGCTACAACTTCAACTCTAGGCTCAACTCCTGCTCTGAGTCCAGCTCCAAATTCAGCTCCAAAACAGGCTACCCATATTACAACCTCAGGTTCTAAGGCCTGTTATCCTGAGTGTAAAAGGGAGCTTGGAGCAAAGAAACACAGTAGAAAATGCTTTGAATTGTATTTCCTTCACCAAGCAATTATGAATTTTTGTATTTTCCTTCAAGTATATTTATAAGGCTTTATACAAACATGTACACTATATACAGAGATAGTAGTATTAGTGCACGCCACGGTAGTCAAGGCAGAACAACAGCCAATAGACAGAGACGACCGTACAACAACCAGCACAGGGTGGGAATGACAATGGCAAACATGTGAGTGGAATCCATGTCACCTTTCCCATTGCCAGACCCGCACTATTATTGGCTGAACCACGTTGTTGATTTGGTGATGGGGCCCCGATCACCAAACCCTTAACAAGATGGTTCGCTGGTTGGTGATGCAGCCTATGTGGGTGTGTTTAACATGCTCCGAATAAGGGTGACATACTCTTTGCATGCAACAACCTGTGTGAAGTATGTGCACTCATGTGATAAATATCCGGGCACCTGGACCTCTTCAAGACAGGTGAGGGTGAGGATAGTGGCACCTGGACTTCTTTAAGACAGGTGAGGGTCAGGAAAGTGGCACCTGGACCTCTTCAAGACAGGTGAGGGTGAGGATAGTGGCATCTGGACTTCTTCAAGACAGGTGAGGGTCAGGATAGTGGCACCTGGATCTCTTCAAGACAGATGTGGGTCAGGATAGTGACACCTGATCTTCTTCAAGACATGTGAGGGTCAGTATAGTGGCACCTGTTCCTCTTCAAGACATGTGAGGGTCAGGATAGTGCCACCTGATCCTCTTCAAGACATGTGAGGGTCAGGATAGTGCCACCTGATCTTCTTCAAGACTTGTGAGGGTCAGAATAGTGCCACCTGATTCTCTTCAAGACATGCGAGGGGTCAGGATAGTGGCACCTGATCCTCTTCAAGACATGTGAGGGTCAGGATAGTGCCACCTGATCCTCTTCAAGACATGTGAGGGGTCAGGATAGTGCCACCTGATCCTCTTCAAGACATGTGAGGGTCAGGATAGTGACACCTGATCCTCTTCAAGACATGCGAGGGGTCAGGATAGTGCCACCTGATCCTCTTCAAGACATGTGAGGGTCAGGATAGTGGCACCTGATCCTCTTTAAGACAAATAAGAGTCACGCTATCTCTCTCTCTCTCAAACAACTTAACTAGAACAGACCATGACAAATCCAACTTACAAAATCCTCACTTCAGAGGAATTTAGCAACAAAATCCACCCTGCCTGTCTATTGTAACCCCCAAGAAATAGAACTAATGAATCGCCTATCGCTCGGAAAAGGAATTTATCAATCCCAGAGATGAAATTAAGTAAGATCACAACGTACCAAATGAAAACATTCCACTCGTAGGGCGAAACGGGTTCTAAGGGCGCGGTCCTTAAGAGCGAAAATGACCCCTTCGGAGGCAGGAGAACCCGACTGTGTTGTCAGGGGTTCTGGAGGTGGTCTTGCCACGGGGTCTTGAAGGAGATGGGACCCAGTGATAGCTAAGGTGATGGATTCTCAACTTCAGAAGGTCCCAGTTGACAGCCCTCTAGCTGATAGTGATGGAGGGTTGGCTGGAAGGCGAGGTAATGAGCAGTGAATAGGTAGACGTAGGAGGAAAGAGCAGTCAGGAATGAAAGATGGGAGAGAAGGAGGAGAGAAGAAGGAGAGAAGGAGGAGAGAAGGAGGAGAGAAGGAGGAGAGGAGGAGGAGAGGAGTGTGTGGAAGGGGCTGGAGGAGTAAAGGAGATTTGTTACTAGTAGTGTTAACAGTAGTAGCAATAGTGGTAGTAGTAGTAATAGTAGCAGTAGCAATAATAGCAGCAGTAGCAGTAATAATAATAGTAATAGTTAGTATTATTAGTAGTAATAGTAGTGGAAGTAATAGTATTAACTGTTACTACCTCACTATATATTTCTATTCACCAGGCATATATATATATTATATATATATATATATATATATATATATATATATATATATATATATATATATATATATATATATATATATATATATATATATATATATAAACATATATATATATAACCCAAATTGGAGGAAATAGAATTTTGAAAGAAATAGAGCACTTGCAATCTCTGTTTCCCTCTCAGAGTTAGTTCTTGTGATCTTCCTGAGGATGAGAGAGAGAGAGAGAGAGAGAGAGAGAGAGAGAGAGAGAGAGAGAGAGAGAGAGAGAGATATCTCACGGTATTTAGAGATAGCATCTCTCAGCCTTGTGGGCAGTGTGTGTCTTCTTGGGTTACCCACTGTAAAGAATTGTCCTGTCCTAGCTGGGAGGAGGACAGCGAGGAGGAGGCAGATGAGGAGGAGGAAGAGGAGGAGGAAGAGGAGAAAGAGGAGGAGGAGGAGGAGGAGGAGGAGGAGGAGGAGGAGGAGGAGGAGGAGGAGGAGGAGGAGGAGGAGGAGTTGACAGACTTCAGTAGTGCCAGCCTGAGCTGGGAGACTTCAGTAGTGTCAAGTTGTTCTCCTAGGAAGGAAGGAATGAAGGACGGAAGGAGCAGGGGTAGGAAGAGAATAATAATAATAATAATAATAATAATAATAATAATAATAATAATAATAATAATAATAATAATCTTTATTTCTACAAGTACATGATGCAACTTATACAGACCATAGCTGACATCAATGACATACTACTATATAGAAAGCCCCTTGTTATGCAGAGCATTTCCCACAACTTAGGTTAATTTTGTTCATAGGATGCGACCTACACCAGTCGACTAACACCCAGGTACCTACTTACTGTTAGGTGAACAGTGACAGCAGGTGTAAGGTGACTAACACCCAGGTACCTACTTACTGTTAGGTGAACAGTGACAGCAGGTGTAAGGTGACTAACACCCAGGTACCTACTTACTGCTAGGTGAAGTGACAGCAGGTGTAAGGTGACTAACACCCAGGTACCTACTTACTGCTAGGTGAACAGTGACAGCAGGTGTCTTAAGGAAACACGCCCCCCAGTGTTGCCACCCGTACCGGGGATCGAACCACGGACACTCAATGCGTGAGCTGAGTGCGCTACCACCGAACTACGGGAGGGAGAGTAGGGGATTGGTATAACAGGGATAGAAGGAATGAGGGGTATCCCTGGCATTCCTACGAGGAATTCCTATTCCTCCTTTTATTTTACTATTTATTTTGCCTCTTCCTTCCTTTATTCCCCCTCTTTATTTCCTCTTCTTTATCACTATTAATTGAATTATTAAAAAAGGAGACGAGTCTGATAATTTGTGATAATTCATATGTGATAATTTGTGATAATTTATGATAATTTATGATAATTTGTGATAATTTGTGATAATTTATGATAATTTATGATAATTTATGATAATTTATGATAATTTGTAATAATTAGTGATAATTTATGATAATTTGTGACAATTTATGACAATTTGTGATAATTTGGGATAATTTGTCATAATTTATGATAATTTGTGATAATTTGTGATAATTTATGATAATTTGTGATAATTTGGGATAATTTGTCATAATTTGTGATAATTTATGATAATTTGTGATAATTTGTAATAATTTGGGAAAATTTGTGATAAATTATCACAAACTGTGATAATTTGAATAATTTTTACTTAAAATTATATATAAGTTTTTGTGGAGGGATTTTTGTACCACAAATCCTCCTCTTCCTCGGATCAAAACTGATTATCTCCCATTACAAAGGCACTGTCTGACCTTTATTGCTTTAGTACTTTCCCTCTTTCTTTCATTTCCCTCTTTTTTTCATTTCCCTCTTTTTTTCCTTTCCCCCTTTCTTTTATTTCCCCCTTTCTTTTATTTCCCCCTTTCTTTTATTTTCCCCTTTCTTTCATTCCTTCTTTCTTTCATTCCCCCTTTCTTTTATTTCCCCCTTTCTTTTATTTTCCCCTTTCTTTCATTCCTTCTTTCTTTCATTCCCTCTGTCTTTCATTCCCCCTTTCTTTCATTGCCCTTTTCATGGCCATTCTACATGACCATTTGGCCATTACCAGTGATTGAATGTAATCCCATACCCTCCCTTTATTCTCCCTCCCTCCCTCCCTCTCTCTTTCCCTCCCTCCCTCCCTCCCTTCCTCCTACACTCCTGACTAGCCCCTCCTCCTCCTCCTCTTCCTCTTCCTCTTCCTCTTCCTCTTCCTCTTCCTCTTCCTCCTCCTCCTCCTCTCTTCCTCTTCCTCTTCCTCTTCCTCTTCCTCCTCCTCTTCCTCCTCCTCCTCCTCCTCCTCCTCCTCTTCCTCTTCCTCTTCTTCTTCCTCCTCCTCCTCTTCCTCTTCCTCCTCCTCTTCCTCCTCCTCCTCCTCCTCCTCCTCCGCCTCTTCCTCTTCCTCTTCCTCTTCCTCTTCCTCTTCTTCCTCTTCCTCCTCCTCCTCTTCCTTCTCCTCCTCTTCCTCTTCATCTTCCTCCTCTTCCTCCTCCTCTTCTTCTTCCTCTTCCTCCTCTTCCTCCTCCTCGACCATCAGTTTCCTGATCAGTCTTGAAGACATTCAGAGAACCAGCCAATCAGTTGTCTTCACTGATTGCTCAGCCAATCAACCAATCAGAGAAAAGGTTTTCCCAGACGAGTGTAGTAGAGTAGACGCTTCGCCCACAGTGGGTCTTTGTCGGATACTCAAGGTGGGCGAAACGTTTTTTTAATAAAATGATCGAAAAATTCTACTTTTCGCTCACTGTGTACAATTTTCGGACAATTGAGCGAAAAGATGAGCGAAAGTGCGAAAGGTTTCTATTATCATAACGTTTCGCTCAAAGGCTGTGTTAAGGCCATGATTTAGGAGTCTAAGGCCATGATTTAGAACGCCAGGGCCATGATTTAGGATCCTAGGGCCATGATTTAGTACGCCAGGGCCATGATTTATGATCCTAGGGCCATGATTTAGTACGCCAGGGCCATGATTTAGTACGACAGAACCATGTTTTAGGACCCTAGACTAGGGCCATGATTTAGGGCATTAAAGCCATGATCTAGAATAAGGCCATGATTCAGTGCCCCTGGGCCATAATTTAGGGCCATGATCTAGACTAGGGACATGATTTAGTGCGCCTGGGCCATGATCTAGACTAGAGACATGATTTAGTGCGCCTGGGCCATGATTTAGGGCCATGATCTAGACTAGGGACATAATTCAGTACGCCTGGGCCATGAATTAGGCCATGTGGTAGGAGATAATGAACTACCAAGCAACAATCAGTCTCTAAATCCCCATTAATCCCCCCCAACAATGACGGGAATAGGGGGAAGAGAGAGGGAGGGGGTGAGAATCCCCTTTCCCAACAATGTCTCACAATAGGGGTAAAAGAGGGGGCGAGGACCCCCAAACCAAGGCTAGAATTAGTGATATAAGAGAGAGAGAGAAAGAGAGAGAGAGAGAGAGAGAGAGAGAGAGAGAGAGAGAGAGAGAGAGAGAGAGAGAGAGAGAGAGAGGACTTAGTGTTCTAACTAGCAGTTAGAACACTAAAGTTCTAATGTTCAAACAGAAACATTAATCTGACAACTGGTTCTGCTGACAATAGCTCAGAAAAGAAACGTTTCGGAAGGTTTTATTGGGGGCGACATTTCGCTCATGATAAAGATTAGCGGAGGTTGATAAAGTTCCATACCGAGCGAAAGGTTAATGGAGAAACGTAGCGGGAATGATGTGAATACAAAAGGAAACACAGCAGTTAAGAATGAGTGGGTGAGGGAAATGAGTGAAGACTGAAGAAGGGGGCGAAACAGAGGGAAAGGGGGCGAAACGAAGCTCATTTTCCATCGGATATCCTTTTTTTACGGAGGCTCGAGCCTGCAGCGTTTCGCCCACACACACATATATACATTAAGCCCCTTTTCTGACAAATATATATATATATATATATATATATATTCTTTACGTAAATTATGGCCGTGACGAGAGAATAGGTGTTGTGTGTCGAGAGGTGAACGTTGAGCCAGATGTAATGGAATGTGGCTGTGTATCCGGCAGTGTCCGGCCTGCTGGCTGGTGCCAGGGGCATATTCTAGGAACAGACAGGTGCCTTGGACTAATCTGATTTACCTGGAACATTACGATGTGTTTCTGATGGTCACTACGGGGGTTTGAAAGACGTACGGTGACGTTACCCCTCAGAGATTACGTTCTGGTAGTGGTGTGTGGGTGGTAGTGGGGACTAGGTGGTGGTAGTGGGGACTGGGTGGTGGTAGTGGGGACTAGGTGGTGGTAGTGGGGACTAGGTGGTGGTAGTGGGGACTAGGTGGTGGTAGTGGGGACTAGGTGGTGGTAGTGGGGACTAGGTGGTGGTAGTGGGGACTAGGTGGTGGTAGTGCAGGGGGTGGTAGTGGACTGGTGGTGGTAGTGGGACTAGGTGGTGGTAGTGGGGACTAGGTGGTGGTAGTGGGGTGTAGGTGGTGGTAGTGGGGTAGTATGGTGGTGGTAGTGGGTGGTGGTGTGGGGTAGTGTGAAATAGTGGTGGTGGTAATGGCGCAGGTCTGTTACAGGTCTGGAGTTTTACATCTCAATCACCGCGAGTTCTATCCCCACCCGTACCGAGGCTTATTTGCAATCGTGTCATTAAGAGTTCTTGAGTCCTTTTCGCATTCTATATGACCAAGTTCTACGTCATATAGTTTATTAATTACAACAGTGACTTGTAAGAACAGTGACTTGTAAGAACAGTGACTTGTAAGAACAGTGACTTGTAAGAACAGTGACTTGTAAGAACAGTGACTTGTAAGAACAGTGACTTGTAAGAACAGTGACTTGTAAGAACAGTGACTTGTAAGAACAATGACTTGTAAGAACAGTGACTTGTAAGAACAATGACTTGTAAGAACAATGACTTGTAAGAACAGTGACTTGTAAGAACAATGACTTGTAAGAACAATGTCTTGTAAGAACAATGACTTGTAAGAACAATGACTTGTAAGAACAATGACTTGTAAGAACAATGACTTGTAAGAACAATGACTTGTAAGAACAGTGACTTGTAAGAACAATGACTTGTAAGAACAGTGACTTGTAAGAACAATGACTTGTAAGAACAGTGACTTGTAAGAACAGTGACTTGTAAGAACAATGACTTGTAAGAACAATGACTTGTAAGAACAATGACTTTTAAGAACAGTGACTTGTAAGAACAGTGACTTGTAAGAACAGTGACTTGTAAGAACAGTGACTTGTAAGAACAGTGACTTGTAAGAACAGTGACTTGTAAGAACAGTGACTTTTAAGAACAGTGACTTTTAAGAACAGTGACTTTTAAGAACAGTGACTTTTAAGAACAGTGACTTTTAAGAACAGTGATTGTAACAACAGTGACTTGTAACAACAGTGACTTTTAAGAACAGTTACTTTTAAGAACAGTGACTTGTAACAACAGTGACTTGTAACAACAGTGACTTTTAAGAACAGTGACTTTTAAGAACAGTGACTTTTAAGAACAGTGACTTGTAAGAACAGTGACTTGTAAGAACAATGACTTGTAACAACAGTGACTTTTTAGAACAGTGACTTGTAAGAACAGTGACTTGTAAGAACAATGACTTGTAAGAACAGTGACTTTTAAGAACAGTGACTTTTAAGAACAGTGACTTGTAAGAACAGTGACTTTTAAGAACAATGACTTGTAAGAACAGTGACTTTTAAGAACAGTGACTTGTAAGAACAGTGACTTGTAAGAACAGTGACTTGTAAGAACAATGACTTGTAAGAACAATGACTTGTAAGAACAGTGACTTGTAAGAACAATGACTTGTAAGAACAGTGACTTGTAAGAACAGTGACATGTAAGAACAGTGACTTTTAAGAACAGTGACTTTTAAGAACAGTGACTTTTAAGAACAGTGACTTTTAAGAACAGTGACTTGTAAGAACAGTGACTTGCGACAACAGTGACTCGTTGAGAACTTCAGAACCTTTAAATCCATGTCTTGTTAAGCCAATAACTAAAAAGTTTTGCATTAACAGTTTTTTGACCTGTGAAAATTTCTGACTTACCTCCCCGAAATTTTCATCCCAAGAAAAAGTCTAATAATCCTGAAATAATCCTAATAATCCTCAGATTGTGCATAGGGGGTCTTTTTGGGAGGGAATTAAATTTTATTTATGAGGGGCCGGGATTTAAATGAAAATTTTGGGGAGGGGAGATTAAAAAAATTGGGGACGGGGGATTAATTTTTTTTTGGAAAGTGGGGGGATTTAAAGCAAAAATCGGAAGTGGTTTGTCACCCTTGTCCCCAGGGGCGCCCTGAGCGGCTGCCAGGGTCATTAGTGGTAGCTGGTAGTGCTGGTGTGAATAGTGGTAATGCTGGTGGTGACTGTGGCAGATACACACACACACACACACACGTGTGGGGACACAGAAACAAGGGGTCACAGTTGGAAGTTGAAGACTCCTATGAGTCAAAGGGATGTTAGGAAGTATTTCTTCAGTCATAGAGTTGTCAGGAAGTGGAATAGCCTAGAAAGAGACGTAGTGGAGGCAGGAACCATACATAGTTTTAAGACGAGGTTTGATAAAGCTCATGGAGCAGGGAGAGAGATGACCTAGTAGCAATCAGTGAAGAGGCGGGGCCAGGAGCTATGACTCGACCCCTGCAACCACAAATAGGTGAGTACACACACCACACACGCCCGGGTTCAATTCCCGGCGGGGCGAAAACATTTCGAAGTGTTTCCTTACACACACACATACAACAGGCCTAGTGTCTAATCGACATGTGCCTAGGACAAAATGGTAACTAACTAACACGTCATAACACTCAATGCACCAGACATCTCACAGGTGGAACCAGCGTCTTAAGTGGCCCAGTAAGTGTCTTACAAGGCGCAAGTAAGAGCTCTCCAAAGCAACAGTAAAGATGGGTGTGGAGGGGCACCCTGTAGGAGTGCCTGGGGAGAACGGAGATCAGGCACTGTCTTCCAGAAGTGTGCTGACATTACTGTTCAGATAACTCTCTGAACTATAACATCCCCACCCATCCTTCAGTGCAGGCACTGTACTTCCCACCTCCAGTACTGTAACATCCTCACCCATCCTTCAGTGCAGGCACTGTACTTCCCACCTCCAGTCCTGTAACATCACCACCCATCCTTCAGAGTGCAGGCACTGTACTTCCCACCTCCAGTACTGTAACATCACCATCCATCCTTCAGAGTGCAGGCACTGTACTTCTCACCTCCAGTACTGTAACATCACCACCCATCCTTCAGAGTGCAGGCACTGTACTTCCCACCTCCAGTACTGTAACATCACCACCCATCCTTCAGAGTGCAGGCACTGTACTTCCCACCTCCAGTACTGTAACATCCTCACCCATCCTTCAGAGTGCAGGCACTGTACTTCCCACTCCAGGACTGTAAGCATAACCCTCAGAGTGTAGGCACTGATTCCAGATCCAGTACTGCTAGATCTGACCCACTTAAGAGTTCCAGGCACTGTACTCCACTCCCAGGAGAGGTTTGGAGCAGTACAAGTGTGGTGAATGAGGGATGTACAAAATATCTTTGATTTGGTGAGGGAAGGGGCTGGTCTGCAAATCTCCTGTTCCAGACCACGGGGTCGAGACAAGTATACTTTAATCAGAGTAAAATACTCTTTTCTTGGACTCTTATCTATTTGCCACTAGAAATAATTACATTTATTAGGGGCAATAATTACTTTTCAAGTAATAAGCATTCCTTCATCTTATTTTTATTTTGGCCACTGAGACAACAGGACAACAATTACAGTAAACACACACACACAAAAAAACCCCCCCCCCACACACACACACACACACACACACACACACACACAACACACACACACACACCTAAGAAGAGGTATGATAAAGCTCATGGAGCAGAAAGAGTGACCCAATAGCGGCTAGTGAAGAGGCGGGCCCAGGGGCTGTGACTCGACCCCTGCAACCACAACTAGGTGAGTACACACACACACACACTCCACATCTTGGACTGAAGAAGGCAGCACTGGCTGGCGAAACGTTTTCCACAATAAAGATTCCGAAATGTTGTTCCAGTGACTAATTCTTCTAGAGGAATTCTTCTCCATACGACACGAAAATAATGTCTAGTAATGGCTTGTGTAACAGTGTCCATAGGGCAGCTAGGCCAGTAAATAATCCTGTGAATCTCGCCCTAGATACACTCCACCAGTGGTGGAAATTTGAAGCCGATAGAACAAGGCATTCTTGAGATATAAACAAAATTGTGGATAATTTTTTTTTTGAGAAATGTTGAGAAAAATAGGAGAGTTTACCCTCGCTAAATTTGTTAGATTTTATAATGCTATAAAAAATTAGATTTTTATAGACTTTTCAATTTTTTTTTTAAAAATTATGTAAAATGTTAAAAACTAATGAAAAAAAAATGTGCTAAAATAACAATATAAATAACAATATCAATAATAATAATAATAATAATAATAATAATAATAATAAAATAATAGTAATAGTAATAATAATAATAATAATAATAATAATAATAATAATAATAATAATAATAATAATAATAATATAGTTGAAGGGGCCCTGGTGAAGTCAGGAAGGCTGGTGATCTGCCAAGTACGGGAGAGACAGTCTCTCAGAGAGAGACTCCCAGGAGCTACCTGAGAGGGAGATAAGTGGATGTTGTGAGGGCAATAAAGAGGAAACAACCCCCCTCCCCCTAGTAAGAAGCGGTAGGGGAGGAAGGGGGTCGTGCGCCCCCTTCTTGACACCTCCATGGGACTTTACTGCCTCCTTCTACTCAGCTGATTGCCCCCTCTCTGGCCCGGTCCTCACACCCCTTCCCCACCCTCTCCCCTTCCTTCCCCCTTCCCCTCTCCACCCCCTCAACCCAATTGGAAAATTGTCGCCTCCGAGGCATGGGAAAAAATAATTTTTTTCCTCCCTAGAGAGCCTCAGGCTCTAACTGGCTTACTGTATCAATAATCCACATTTTATGAGCAAATTTATGTCTGCCAATATACCACCGAAAGGTATCCTGACCTGAAGCCTTTAACGAAAGCCAAAAGTTCTCATATATATATATATATATATATATATATATATATATATATATATATATATATATATATATATATATATATATATATATATATGTACATAGTGTTGGAATCTGTCATCCTGAGCTGGACACTTCTCTAGTGTCAGTGGCTTGTGGAGTCAAAACATAGGTAACTGGATGGATAAAGCCACTGGGTGGGCGAAATGTGCTTGAATAAGGATACGCAGGTGTTGCACATGTTTCTGAGACGTTTGAGGGTGGGTTTTGAGGGTGGGTTGTGAAGGTGGGTCGTAAGGGTGGGTCGTGGGGGGTGGGTGCTCTTGGTGATTGACAATAGTGGGCTCTCCCAGATAGGACTAATTACCCTCATCAAGACTAATGAGAACACAACACACTGGTAATTAACAAGACTAATTAACCCACCCACGCCCACTAATTACCCACCCACGTCCACTAATGATACCACAAGACGGCTTAACCTGCTCTTGTTTGTGTGGAGAGTAAACTGTTGTATTTAAGAATGCAAGAAATGAGCAGTGCAGGAGACCTACTGGCCCATACTAGGCAGATCCTTCTCAAAACTATCCATT
>WNWK01005424.1:35000-65000 GCA_009830355.1 Cherax destructor
AATTAGGGGTTAAGATAATTGCCACAAACGAGGTGATTAGGAAAAGGGGGAGGGCAGTTTGACCCCCCAAATGATTGTTGTTATTAGAAGTGTCTATCTGAGGTCTATCTCACACACAGCGGGGCCGGGTGCGGTGACTCGACCCCAGCAACCACATGTAGGCGAGTACACAAAAGCTTAAAAAGGGATATTAGACACCCAGGATGTATTTTGGAGTTGTGTGAATTGATTAGAAATACTAATACGAGGAATTGTAGCATGACGTCACAATACATGTATTGTGTATGTATCTCCGGTGTTCCCACAATGTAATTATCATATAGAATAGTGCAACAACAACAACAACAACAACACACACACACACACACACACACACACACGCACACACACATACACACACACACACACACACACACGCACACAGCATACAAATCACCCGAAGCAAAAAAAAAATCGTAGAAGACCCTTTGAAAAATCTTGAGAAAAACAAAAATGAATGGTGACAGAACAAAAACATAGACTTAGAAAGAGAAGCTCGTGCCTTAGAAACCTTGCAGAGACAAGTTGGGAAATTAACTGAAGTTATGCAGGAAAATCAGAGATGGGAAACACTTGATGTTTGTTGACTTTAAGAAGAGTACAGACAGGGTGATACTGAGGGGGAGGGGTCATACTGACAGTGTAGATATGACATACACTGCGGAGGGTTTGGGCATTTTATTGAAAAGACGTTTCGCCCAACAGGGACGAAATTTCTTTGCAATTCACGAAGATGTTTTTGTCTAGGCTATACCACCTTCTGTCAAGACTGAAGGACTGACCACCTTCTGTCAAGACTGAAGGACTGACCACCTTCTGTCAAGACTGAGGGACTGACCACCTTCTGTCAAGACTGAGGGACTGACTACCTTCTATCAAGACTGAGGGACTGACCACCTTCTATCAAGACTGAGGGACTGACCATCTTCTGTCAAGACTGAGGGACTGGCCACCTTCTATCAAGACTGAGGGACTGACCACCTTCTGTCAAGACTGAGGGACTGACTACCTTCTATCAAGACTGAGGGACTGACCACCTTCTATCAAGACTGAGGGACTGACCATCTTCTGTCAAGACTGAGGGACTGACCACCTTCTATCAAGACTGAGGGACTGACCACCTTCTGTCAAGACTGAGGGACTGACCACCTTCTATCAAGACTGAGGTACTGACCACCTTCTATCAAGACTGAGGGACTGACCACCTTCTGTCAAGACTGAGGACTGACCACCTTCTATCAAGACTGAGGGACTGACCACCTTCTATCAAGACTGAGGACTGACCTCCTTCTATCAAGACTGAGGGACTGACCTCCTTCTATCAAGACTGAGGGACTGACCACCTTCTGTCAAGACTGAGGGACTGACCACCTTCTATCAAGACTGAGGACTGACCTCCTTCTATCAAGACTGAGGGACTGACCTCCTTCTATCAAGACTGAGGGACTGACCACCTTCTGTCAAGACTGAGGGACTGACCACCTTCTGTCAAGACTGAGGGACTGACACCTTCTATCAAGACTGGGGGACTGACCACCTTCTGTCAAGACTGAGGGACTGACCACCTTCTATCAAGACTGAGGACTGACCCCTTCTATCAAGACTGAGGGACTGACCACCTTCTATCAAGACTGAGGGACTGACCACCTTCTATCAAGACTGAGGGACTGACCTACCTTCTATCAAGACTGAGGGACTGACCACCTTCTGTCAAGACTGAGGGACTGACCCCTTCTATCAAGACTGAGGGACTGACCACCTTCTATCAAGACTGAGGGACTGACCACCTTCTATCAAGACTGAGGGACTGACTACCTTCTATCAAGACTGAGGGACTGACCACCTTCTATCAAGACTGAGGGACTGACTACCTTCTGTCAAGACTGAGGGACTGACCACCTTCTATCAAGACTGAGGGACTGACCACCTTCTATCAAGACTGAGGGACTGACCACCTTCTATCAAGACTGAGGGACTGACTACCTTCTATCAAGACTGAGGGACTGACCTCCTTCTATCAAGACTGAGGACTGACAACCTTCTATCAAGACTGAGGGACTGACCTCCTTCTGTCAAGACTGAGGGACTGACTACCTTCTATCAAGACTGAGGGACTGACCTCCTTCTATCAAGACTGAGGGACTGACCACCTTCTATCAAGACTGAGGGACTGACCACCTTCTATCAAGACTGAGGGACTGACTACCTTCTATCAAGACTGAGGGACTGACCTCCTTCTGTCAAGACTGAGGGACTGACCACCTTCTATCAAGACTGAGGGACTGACCACCTTCTGTCAAGACTGAGGGACTGACCTCCTTCTATCAAGACTGAGGGACTGACCACCTTCTATCAAGACTGAGGGACTGACCTCCTTCTATCAAGACTGAGGGACTGACCACCTTCTGTCAAGACTGAGGGACTGACCACCTTCTATCAAGACTGAGGGACTGACCACCTTCTGTCAAGACTGAGGGACTGACCACCTTCTGTCAAGACTGAGGGACTGACCACCTTCTATCAAGACTGAGGGACTGACCACCTTCTATCAAGACTGAGGGACTGACCACCTTCTGTCAAGACTGAGGACTGACCACCTTCTATCAAGACTGAGGGACTGACCACCTTCTATCAAGACTGAGGGACTGACCACCTTCTATCAAGACTGAGGGACTGACCACCTTCTGTCAAGACTGAGGGACTGACCACCTTCTATCAAGACTGAGGGACTGACCACCTTCTATCAAGACTGAGGGACTGACCACCTTCTGTCAAGACTGAGGGACTGACCACCTTCTATCAAGACTGAGGGACTGACCACCTTCTATCAAGACTGAGGGACTGACCACCTTCTATCAAGACTGAGGGACTGACCACCTTCTGTCAAGACTAAGGGACTGACCACCTTCTATCAAGACTGAGGGACAGACCACCTTTTATCAAGACTGAGGGACTGAACCCCCCAAAAAAATACCTCTCGACATCTTCCACTGCATCTTCTATGTAATTCACCTCTGTATTAGACTGAAGAAGCCAGCTATCGCATATCATCAATGCAATGACAAGAATACAGACTCAAGAACACGAAAGAAGGTTGCAAGAGTACGTAGATATTAATGGGGATTTAACTATGAAAAGAGGGTAAACACTACACCGAACCTATCTCCTGGACCCCGTTCCCTGGCTAGAATAGTCCAAGCTTTCGCACGTGAGAATTACTTTCACCTAGAGAACGAGGCACTAGGAAAGCTTGAAACCTTATGTTAGGAAGCCACGGAGTGGAACTTCCCCACATCAGTTCCTGATTAGCTGGGCTGTGGCAAGCAGGTACCAACAGCCTGATTGATCAGACCAGCAACCAGGAGGCCTAGTCTACATGCAGGGGTTAAGAAATGAGCTATATACAGGGAAATTGGGAATTTCAAATTGGGAATTTCAAATTGGGAATTACAAACCGGGAATTACGAACTGGGAATTACGAATTGGGAATTACAAATTGGGAATTACAAACTGGGAATTACAAACTGGGAATTACAAATTTGGAATTACAAACTGGGAATTACGAATTGGGAATTACAAAATGGGAATTACAAACTGGGAATTACATATTGGGAATTACAAAATTGGGAATTACAAATTGGGAATTAAAAAGTTTTTTTTTTTTGCCGATTTTCTCAAAAATTCCCAACGCTCTGAATCGCATTTCCTTGCTGTTTCTCACCGTCTATCTCTCACCTACCTCATCCACCCTTGTTATTATCCACTCTCCTGTCTCCCACACTCTCTCTGCCTTTACTTATCACCCGCTAATCTTCATATCCAATCATTTATTGCACTATTTTCTCTCTCTCACTCTCTCTAATCTCTCTCTCACGAATCCACTAAATTAGTCCCACTATTTGAGGTCTACCTGACACTGAGGTTGACCTCTGGGAGTGTAAGGTCGATAGATTGTACATGGAAATGCCCTGACCTTCGTGTTTTTATAATACATCTTTGTATTTTGTCACTGAAGTGGCTAGTTTGTTGTGTACCTCATATCTATCCTGTGGATGGTAGTGGCTAGTTTGTTGTGTACCTCATATCTATTCTGTGGATGGTAGTGGCTAGTTTATTGTGTACCTCATATCTATTCTGTGGATGGTAGTGGCTAGTTTGGTGTGTACCTCATATCTATTCTGTGGATGGTAGTGGCTAGTTTGTTGTGTACCTCATATCTATTCTGTGGATGGTAGTGGCTAGTTTGTTGTGTACCTCATATCTATTCTGTGGATGGTAGTGGCTAGTTTGTTGTGTACCTCATATCTATCCTGTGGATGGTAGTGGCTAGTTTATTGTGTACCTCATATCCATCCTGTGGATGGTAGTGGCTAGTTTGTTGTGTATCTCATATCTATCCTGTGGATGGTAGTGGCTAGTTTGTTGTGTACCTCATATCTATCCTGTGGATGGTAGTGGCTAGTTTGTTGTGTACCTCATATTTATCCTGTGGATGGTAGTGGCTAGTTTATTATTTACCTCATATCCATCCTGTTGACGGTAGCGCAAGCGCATGTATATCCACAACAGGCCTATCAGTTAGGCCCCAAATAGGCCTCAGAAAGCAGAAATAATCTGGAACTGATTTCCTAGACATCATGACGCATTTTTAGACGAATTAAGATTTTTCAGACGTTCTTAACTACTGTGGTTGGACTTATAAAGACTGATTTGTATTGTGTTTAGTTCTGAAATGTGTCTGATGTATTCTTCAAAGGCTGGGGAGTTCCTGAAGGATGTTTTCAGGGGTCGGTGCCCCCTTCTGTCTTTGTTTTGAAACTATTTGTTTGATATTTTTTTATGTTTATTCTGATTCCAAGATCTGACGTACCTATCAGCGCACTGTTAGGTGAAAGGAAACGTGTGGCAACGTTTCGCTCTCCAGGAGCTTTGTCAGGCCTGTGTTGTTTGCAACGGCTTGCGAAGCTCCTGGAGAGCGAAACGTTGCCACAGTATAATGTCACATTAGTTGTATGTGTCGTTTTGCCTAAGATATTGTGGGTAATTCTACCAACATTATGTGGGTGAATACACACACACACACACACACACACACACACACACACAATTCACCTCACCAAACAACACAGACACGACACCCATTACTTGCCCATCCCACTTTTACACTTAATATCGAACGATTAACCCACGAAGAAGAGAAAGGTCAGATGGGGTCACCCATTACCACATTATTACAATCAGACGTTGAAATATTGAAGCCTAGATATTCATGAATAGCAATGAACTTAGAGAAATATTTCAAGATGTCTAGGTGACCAGATAAGAGGCTTGGGAAGGTGGGGAGAAGAGGGCTTCAGGGAGAGGATGGGGAGAAAGAAGAGGTGGTGAGGGGAAGAAGGTGGAGAGAAGAGGGCTTCAGGGAGAGGATGGGGAGAAAGAAGAGGGGGTGAGGGAAGAAGGTGGGGAAAAGAGGGCTTCAGGGAGAGGATGGGGAGAAAGAAGAGGGGGGAAGAAGGTGGGGAAAAGAGGGCTTCAGGGAGAGAATGGGGAGAAAGAAGAGGGGGGAAATAAGATGGGGAGAAGAGGGCTTCAGGGAGAGGATGGGGAGAAAGAAGAGGTGGTGAGTGGAAGAAGGTGGGGAGAAGAGGGCTTCAGGGAGAGAATGGGGTGAAAGAAGAGGTGGTGAGGGGAAGAAGGTGGGGAGAAGAGGGCTTCAGGGAGAAAGGGGAAAGAAGATGTGTGAGGGAAGAAGGAGAAGAAGAGAGAAGGAAGAAAAAGATGAAGAAGAAGAAGAAGAAGAAGAAGAAGAAGAAGAAGAAGAAGAAGAAGAAGAAGAAAGAAGAAGAAGAAGAAAAAAAAATGAAGGGAAGGAAAATAGGAGAAAATACAAAATATAGCAATTTGAGAGAGAGAGAGAGAGAGAGAGAGAGAGAGAGAGAGAGAGAGAGAGAGAGAGAGAGAGAGAGAGAGAGAGAGAGCAGCAGCAGCACTTCAGTCCACAGCACGAACACGGTTTTGTCTTCTACACGGCGCTAAAACCGTCGGGGTCAGTTCCCCAGAAGGAGTGGTGGAGGCTCGATCCACCTTGCACATTAATGAAGGCTGGTTGTGCGCAATATATGAGTGTGAAGCCACTTAATGGTGCTGTTAAAGAACTATTATCTGTTAATGATTTTCATGGCTGTACCGCAACTGATAACACTACACGCTGGGGGAGCTGAGAGTGAGCTGAGTGTGTGAGCTGAGAGTGAGCTGAGTGTGTGAGCTAGTGTGTGAGCTGAGAGTAAGCTGAGTGTGTGAGCTAGTGTGTGAGCTGAGTGTGTGAGCTAGTGTGTAAGCTAGTGTGTGAGCTGAGTGTGTGAGCTGAGTGTGTGAGCTAGTGTGTAAGCTAGTGTGTGAGCTGAGTGTGTGAGCTGAGAGTGAGCTGAGTGTGTGAGCTGAGTGTGTGAGCTAGTGTGTGAGCTGAGTGTGTGAGCTAGTGTGTGAGCTGAGTGTGTAAGCTAGTGTGTAAACTGAGTGTGTGAGCTAGTGTGTGAGCTGAGTGTGTGAGCTGAGTGTGTGAGCTGAGTGTGTGAGCTGAGTGTGTGAGCTAGTGTGTGAGCTGAGTGTGTGAGCTAGTGTGTAAGCTAGTGTGTGAGCTGAGTGTGTGAGCTAGTGTGTAAGCTAGTGTGTGAGCTGAGTGTGTGAGCTAGTGTGTGAGCTGAGTGTGTAGCTAGTGTGAGCTGAGTGTGTGAGCTGAGTGTGTGAGCTGAGTGTGTGAGCTGAGTGTGTGAGCTAGTGTGTGAGCTGAGTGTGTGAGCTAGTGTGTGAGCTGAGTGTGTGAGCTAGTGTGTAAGCTATGTGTGAGCTGAGTGTGGAGCTAGTGTGTAGCTAGTGTGTGAGCTGAGTGTGGAGCTGAGAGTGAGCTGAGTGTGTGAGCTGAGTGTGTGAGTTGAGTGTGTGAGCTGAGTGTGGAGCTAGTGTGAGCTGAGTGTGTAGCTTGTGTACTGAGTGTGTGAGCTAGTGTGTGAGCTGAGTGTGTGAGCTGAGTGTGTGAGCTGAGTGTGTGAGCTGAGTGTGTGAGCTAGTGTGTGAGCTGAGTGTGTGAGCTGAGAGTGAGCTGAGTGTGTGAGCTAGTGTGTGAGCTAGTGTGTGAGCTGAGTGTGTGAGCTGAGTGTGTGAGCTGAGTGAGCTGAGTGTGTGAGAAGCTGAGTGTGTGAGCTAGTGTGTGAGCTGAGTGTGTGAGCTGAGTGTAGCTGGAGTGAGCTGAGTAGTGTGAGCTGAGTGTGTGAGCTGAGTGTGTGAGCTGAGTGTGTGAGCTAGTGTGTGAGCTGAGTGTGTGAGCTAGTGTGTACTGAGTGTGAGCTAGTGTGTGAGCTGAGTGAGTGAGCTGAGTGTGTGAGCTGAGTGTGAGCTGAGGTGTGAGCTGTGTGAGCTGAGTGTGTGAGCTAGTGAGCTGAGTGTGAGCTGTGTGAGCTAGTGTGTGAGCTGAGTGTGTGAGCTGAGTGTGAGCTGAAGGCTGAGTGTGTGAGCTGAGTGAGCTGAGTGTGTGAGCTAGTGTGTGAGCTGAGTGTGTGAGCTAGTGACCTGAGTGTGTGAGCTGAGTGTGAGCTGTGTGAGCTGAGTGTGTGAGCTGAGGTGTGAGCTGAGGTGAGCTGAGTGTGTGAGCTGAGTGTGTGAGCTGAGTGTGTGACTGATGTGTGAGCTAGTGTGTGAGCTGAGTGTGTGAGCTAGTGTATGTGAGCTGAGGTGTGAGCTAGTGTGAGCTAGTGTGTGAGCTGAGTGTGGAGTTGAGTGTGTGAGCTAGTGTGTGAGCTAGTGTGTGAGCTGAGTGTGTGAGCTATGTGTGAGCTGAGTGTGTGAGCTAGTGTGTGAGCTAGTGTGTGAGCTAGTGTGTGAGCTGAGTGTGGAGCTGAGTGTGTGAGCTGAGTGTGTGAGCTAGTGTGTGAGCTGAGGTGTGAGCTGAGTGTGTGAGCTAGTGTGAGCTGAGTGTGTGAGCTAGTGTGGAGCTGAGTGTGTGAGCTGAGTGTGTGAGCTAGTGTGTGAGCTGAGTGGTGAGCCCGAGTGTTGAGCTAGGTGTGAGCTAGGTGTGAGCTAGTGTGAGCTGAGTGTGAGCTATGTGTGAGCTAGTGTGTGACCTGAGTGTATGAGCTGAGTGTGTGTGAGCTAGTGTGTGAGCTGAGTGTGTGAGCTGAGTGTGTGAGCTGAGTGTGTGAGCTAGTGTGTGAGCTGAGTGTGTGAGCTGAGTGTGTGAGCTAGTGTGTGAGCTGAGTGTGTGTGAGCTAGTGTGTGAGCTGAGTGTGTGAGATAGTGTGTGAGCTAGTGTAGTAGTGAGCTAGTGTGTGAGCTGAGTGTGTGACTAGAGTGAGCTGGTGTGTGAGCTGAGTGTGTGAGCTGATGTGTGAGCTGAGTGTGTGAGCTAGTGTGTGAGCTGAGTGTGTGAGCTGAGTGTGTGAGCTGAGTGTGTGAGCTGAGTGTGTGAGCTAGTGTGTGAGCTGAGTGTGTGAGCTGAGTGTGTGTGAGCTAGTGTGTGAGCTAGTGTGTGAGCTGAGTGTGTGAGCTAGTGTGTGAGCTGAGTGTGTGAGCTAGTGTGTGAGCTGAGTGTGTGAGCTGAGTGTGTGAGCTGAGTGTGTGAGCTGAGAGTGAGCTTAGTGTGTGTGAGCTAGTGTGTGAGCTGAGTGTGTGAGCTGAGTGTGTGAGCTGAGTGTGTAAGCTGAGTGTGTGAGCTGAGTGTGTGAGCTGAGTGTGTGTGAGCTAGTGTGTGAGCTGAGTGTGTGAACTGAGTGTGTGAGCTGAGTGTGTGTGAGCTAGTTTGTGAGCTGAGTGTGTGAGCTGAGTTTGTGAGCTGAGTGTGTGTGAGCTAGTGTGTGAGCTGAGTGTGAGCTGAATGTGTGAGTTGAGAGTGTGTGAGCTGAGTGTGTGTGAGCTGAGTGTGTGTGAGCTGAGAGTGTGTGAGCTGAGTGTGTGAGCTGAGTATGTGAGCTGAGTGTGTGAGCTGAGAGTGTGAACTGAGTGTGTAAGCTGAGTGTGTGAGCTGAGAGTGTGTGAGCTAGTGTGTGAGCTGAGTGTGTGTGAGCTGAGTGTGTGTGAGCTGAGTGTGTAAGCTGGGTGTGTGTTAGCTGAGAGTGTGAGCTGAGAGTGTGAGCTGAGTGTGTGAGCTGAGTGTGTGTGAGCTGAGAGTGTGAGCTGAGAGTGTGTGAGCTGAGTGTGTGAGCTGGTATGAGCAGAAGTGTGAGCGTGTGAGCTGAGTGTGAGCTGAGAGTGGAGCTGGTGTGAAGCTGAGTGTGAGCTGAGTGTAGAGCTGAAGGGTGAGCTGAAGGTGTGAGCTGAGAGTGTGTGAGCTGAGTGTGTGAGCTGAGAGAACAGTGGAGACAGTGGAGATGAGTGGAAAACTCATCATAGAAACCAAGGACCACAGGGCGACCAGCTTCCTCTTTCAGAGACTCAGTGTTGCGCCAGAGGTAAATGCCTGCAGCATTCTGGGCACGAGCACTGCCGGGAGCTGGACAAGTATTTGACATGTAGCTCTGAGTTGTCATCTATGTTGTTTTACTCACTATTGTATTCTTCTTAATGTATTTTGACAATGTATTTTGTCTTGAAATAAATTTTATATATATATTTAATAAAAGATGGGGTGGTAGGGGAAGTGGAATATTCAAATGTCTTCAGAAAGACATCTAAATATTCTTCCTTGAAGCCTTTTATCCACTTCTTCGAGGCTATGGGTCCCACAATTTACACCAGAGGTGGATTCATATATATATATATATATATATATATATATATATATATATATATATATATATATATATATATATAAAACATCATTGAAAATCGAGTAAATATTTCGACCTCAAACTGGGTCCCTCTTCAGTAGGTTGCACATAATAGGTAAGAAGGCGTATATACATATATGAAGAATAGAAAATCAAATTAAAAAAATAACAAGCAGGCAGCAATACAGTAGGCCTACTGGGGTGGCAAAAATTTCCTAGAATTGCTAGAAAATCCTTTAAAAACTAGAAGAAATAACGATTTTTTTTATTTCATATAAATTTTCAAAGATTGAGTACAGATTTACGAACGAGGACGCAGATTTACGAACGAGGACACAGATTTACGAACGAGAACACAGATTTACAAACGAGAACACAGATTTACGAACGAGGACGCAGATTTATGAACGATGACGGAGATTTACGAACAAGGACACAGATTTACGGAAGAGGACACAAATTTACGGACGAGGACACAGATTTATGAAGACGAACACAGATTTACGAACGAGGACGCAGATTTACGAACGAGGACGCAGATTTACGAACGAGGACGCAGATTTACGAACGAGGACGCAGATTTACGAACGAGGACGCAGATTTATGAACGATGACGGAGATTTACGAACGAGGACACAGATTTACGGACGAAGACACAAATTTACGGCCGAGGACACAGATTTATGAAGACGAACACAGATTTACGAACGAGAGCACAGATTTACGAATGAGAACACAGATTTACGAACAAATACACATATTTACGGACGAGAACACACGGAAAAAACATCCGTATATTTGTGTTACGATTTTGGTATCCGGTGAAGGGCTCTTGATCTGAGAAACTGGAGGCCTCCTCCTCGGATTAAACCTGGTCGCCTCCCGTTCCCCGGGCAGTGTGTGACCCCTTACGCCTCTTGCGCTCTCTCTCCCTAACCCAAAAAAGACAAAATTTCGTCAGATTTCGTAATAATTTCGTAATTTTGAGTTGAGGAAGATCAACGTCTCGCCCCTTATTACAATAATTATTGAAATATAATATAAACAAGTCCCCTATAATCTAGGATAATAATCTAGAGAGAAAAACTTGGAAGCAAGTCTATGATCGGAGGTGAGCCTGGGAGGAGGTGAGCCTGGGAGGAGGTGAGCCTGGGAGGAGGTGAGCCTGGGAGGTGAGCCTGGGAGGTGAGCCTGGGAGAAGGTGAGCCTGGGAGGAGGTGAGCCTGGGAGGAGGTGAGCCTGGGAGGAGGTGAGCCTGGGAGGTGAGCCTGGGAGGTGAGCCTGGGAGAAGGTGAGCCTGGGAGGAGGTGAGCCTGGGAGGAGGTGAGCCTGGGAGGAGGTGAGCCTGGGAGGAGGTGAGCCTGGGAGAAGGTGAGCCTGGGAGGAGGTGAGCCTGGAGGAGGTGAGCCTGGGAGGAGGGAGCCTGGGAGAAGGTGAGCCTGGGAGGAGGTGAGCCTGGGAGGAGGTGAGCCTGGGAGGAGGTGAGCCTGGGAGGAGGTGAGCCTGGGAGGAGGTGAGCCTGGGAGGTGAGCCTGGGAGGTGAGCCTGGGAGAAGGTGAGCCTGGGAGGTGAGCCTGGGAGGTGAGCCTGGGAGAGGTGAGCCTGGGAGAAGGTGAGCCTGGGAGAAGGTGAACCTGGGAGGAGGTGAGCCTGGGAGGAGGTGAGCCTGGGAGGAGGTGAGCCTGGGAGGAGGTGAGCCTGGGAGGAGGTGAGCCTGGGAGGAGGTGAGCCTGGGAGGGAGGAGGTGAGCCTGGGAGGAGGTGAGCCTGGGAGGTGAGCCTGGGAGGAGGTGAGCCTGGGAGGTGAGCCTGGGAGGAGGTGAGCCTGGGAGGAGGTGAGCCTGGGAGGTGAGCCTGGGAGGAGGTGAGCCTGGGGGAGGTGAGCCTGGGAGGAGTGAGCCTGGGAGGAGGTGAGCCTGGGAGGAGGTGAGCCTGGGAGGTGAGCCTGGGAGAGGTGAGCCTGGGAGGAGGGAGTGAGCCTGGGAGGAGGTGAGCCTGGGAGGAGTGAGCCTGGGAGGAGGTGAGCCTGGGAGGAGGTGAGCCTGGGAGGAGGTGAGCCTGGGAGGAGGTGAGCCTGGGAGGAGGTGAGCCTGGGAGGAGGTGAGCCTGGGAGGAGGTGAGCCTGGGGAGGTGAGCCTGGAGAGGTGAGCCTGGGAGGTGAGCCTGGGAGGAGGTGAGCCTGGGAGGTGAGCCTGGGAGGTGAGCCTGGGAGGAGGTGAGCCTGGGAGGAGGTGAGCCTGGGAGGAGGTGAGCCTGGGAGGAGGTGAGCCTGGGAGGAGGTGAGCCTGGGAGGAGGTGAGCCTGGGAGGAGGTGAGCCTGGGAGGAGGTGAGCCTGGGAGGAGGTGAGCCTGGGAGGAGGTGAGCCTGGGAGGAGGGAGCCTGGGAGGGAGCCTGGGAGGTGAGCCTGGAGGAGGACCTGGGGAGGCCTGGGAGGAAAGCCTGGAGTGAACCTGGGAGGAGGGAGCCTGGGAGGAACATGGTATTATATACACTTAGTGATGAACAGCCCCAGCCTCTGATGGCTTCTTGTATATTATGCTGTAGTGATGGAGATAGCGGGAGAGAGAGAGAGAGAGAGAGAGAGAGAGAGAGAGAGAGAGAGAGAGAAATGAGAGAAAAATGAGATGAGAGAGAGTATGGATGGGTACAAGCTTGCTTTTGAAAGGTCGTGATGGTGATAAAGAGTTGTCTGGCCAGACACTGACTGACACCATCACTGCAAATCATTCTGGGATGATGCTTCTGCGACCTTCACTCTCCCTGCCGACCCTTCCTCTCTCTCTCTCTCTCTCTGTCTCACCCCCTTCCCAACCCCCCTCTCTTGTTCCTTGTGTTGTCTCCTGCCCCCTCCTTCTCCTTCTTCGTAAAATGGCAGATTTTCAATGTAAATTACTTTTGAGTTTCGTAAATGGCTCCTTCTCGTCATGTTAGTGGCTTCCTCTCCATTCTAAATGACATTTTATCCTTGTAAATTACCCCTTTTTAAATTGTAAATTACCCCTTTTACCTTGTAAATGACATTTCCCTCTCATGTTAATGAACCCCTCATCCATGTAAATATCCCTGCCTATTGTAAATGATCCCTTCTGCCTTGTAAATGATCCCTTCTGCCTTGTAAATAACCTCTCTCTCTCTCCTCCTCCTCGTAAATGACCCCGAAGCACTTGTAAACGACTCATCGTTCTCTGTAGGTGACCCTTTTCTGCCTTGTAAACAAACCCTCCCTCGTAAATGAGGCCTCTTCGTCCTACCATCTCGCCTCACAAAACTAATAAATTCGTCAAAGAGAAAAAATTCTGAAGGTTGCAACACTCGAATTTTTTTTTGGGGAGGTAGGTGTGTAGCTGGGAGGTTGGCGGTAGTCCCTGGCGGTAGTCCCCGGCGGTAGTCCCCGGCTCTAGCGAGACACCCATGACGCTAATAGCGATATATGGTTAATTTTAGCCTGGTTAATAAACCCCCCCTTCACTGTTGTGGCCGTTTTGAGGTCACCACAACACCAGTCACCACACACGACTTGCAGTCACTATACACGTCTTGCAGTCACCACACACGTCTTGCAGTCACCACAACGTACCTCAGTGTACCAGTATCCTCTGCTCGATACATAGGAGCATCTTCAGTAGTAATCTTTGACTACACTGATTACCCAGTGTTTATCTCATCTATCGTCTTCATGAAGGAGAGGAATGATGGTGACAATATGTGTGTGTTTAAAATCTGTAACAGTTTTAATTTTTTTTCTGAAATTCAGAGATTCGAACGTAGGGGCAAAAATTATGGTGACCCCCTGTTCGATTCCCCGCAATTCCCAACTAAAAATTCCGGATTATTTCATCTCTCTGACTAATTTTCTAGATATGACACTGAGGAGGGATGCTGCTTCTCAAAGATGATCAGACTGGATACAGCCGACGACCGGTCCCCTGAGGCTAGCTTTACCCTGTCTTATATACTTTAAAGAAGAAGAAGAAGTGTAAGACGAAGAAGTGGTCAAGATTGTGATAGTTTTATGCAGGAGTTACTTCTTGTTCCTTCACTCCCGTCCGCCATCAACCAGCTCTCCAAATTATACCCAAGCGCCATTTTCACTCCGCTAATTTCGCCATTATTTATTCCCTAATTGTATCCTAAATCAAGCCTTGGCTAGGGCCGTGAGCCTCCACTACACTAGTCACTCAGCTAGACTCAGACCTCACCCATCATCATGCAAAAATCACCGACTACCTATTGTCTCTAAATCACATTACCTCTGTAATCAATCGTCTTGGCCCTGATAGGGACACAGCCCCCGGGCCGGTCCTAAGAGCGAGGCACTAGTGATGTAATGATAGTAATCTGCGACTTACGGCAGGGTGTGGGTTGCCACTGTCTCGTTTCCCATGGGAAGCGCTCGGTAGCGGGGAGCGGGCGCGATGCCCTGGGCATCAGGGGTTGCTTCTAGCCCTGCCCCTTACAAGAACCCTTCCCATTGATGATAAGGGTGCTGTCGAGATAAATATCATCCAGGGGAAGACCTATAGTGTGGATAATAGCCGCTACGAAGGGGGTTTTAGGTGATTCGGAAGTTAAGTACCTACTGACCAGTTACCTACCCTCTGCTGCTGTGTGACCTGGCCGGGGCAGGATGACCTCGGGGGAGGAGGAGGGATGCAGGATGACCTCGGGGGAGGAGAGGGGGGGATGCAAGATGACCTCAAAAAGAGATGACGCCTCTTGATGCCTAAGATAGGCTCTGCATCTAAGAAACTGGACCTATCCTCCATTCCCCTCCTATCTATCGTCTGCCGCCTGTATAACAACTACGGATTTAGGGTTTACTCTTAAATCGCAATAAAAAAATACTTCACCATTTTCAACTTAACATAAACACTAATTTACCTTTGACAAGTTACCTTTTAAACAAGTTACGTTGTAGACAAGTTACGTTGTAGACAAGTTACGTTGTAGACAAGTTACGTTGTAGACAAGTTACGTTGTAGACAAGTTACGTTGGGAACAACAGAAGTTAGAGTCTGTGTTTACACAATATTTGTTTGGTATATTAAATGCATAATATAAACATCCATGACAATTGGAATATATTCTGAGGAGTATATCTCTCCTGGCAAGGATATATACATTAAGAGGTGCATGTGTCTCAGTATATATACACTGGTAGTTTACATTAATCCCTATTTTAGGTATTAAAGTATTCTTGACTGGTGGAGTACAGGTGACCTGCAGCCTTAATGACCCTCGTGTAGTAGATAGACTTTAAACCCCATTACCCAGCCAATGTAAAAACTTGGTATATATTTTTTAATTAGCATATCTCCCTTGGACAAGGTTACGTATATACACCACGAAAATGTATAATCTTTAAATGTTAAACAAGACTCTGGTGTCTGACGACAAAATCTTAGGTAATATTTACATACCTGTTCTTGAGACTCCGTGTGACATAATGCAACATGGGGGTTGCAGATGCAAGCTAGGGAATACCAGCTTCAGGTACATTAACCCGCGGGTCTGCAACCCCAGGTGGACCACCCCAGGTGGACCAGCCCCAGGGTGATGGACCAGCCCCAGGGAGATGGACCAGCTCAAGGGAGATGGACCAGCCCCAGAGAGATGGACCAGCCCCAGGGAGATGGACCAGCCAAAGAGAGATGGACCAGCCCCAGGGTGATGGACCAGCTCCAGGGAGATGGACCAGCCTCAGGGAGATGGACCAGCCAAAGGGAGATGGACCAGCCCCAGGGTGATGGACCAGCACCAGGGAGATGGACCAGCCCCAGGGTGATGGATCAGCCCCAGGGTGATGGATCAGCCCCAGGGAGATGGACCAGCCAAAGGGAGATGGACCAGCCAAAGGGAGATGGACCAGCCCCAGGGTGATGGACCAGCACCAGGGAGATGGACCAGCCCCAGGGTGATGGATCAGCCCCAGGGTGATGGATCAGCCCCAGGGAGATGCACCAATCCTAGGTGGACCAGCCACAGGGTGATGGACCAACCCCAGGAAGATGGACTAGCCAAAGGGAGATGGACCAGCCCCAGGGTGATAGACCAGCACCAGGGAGATGGACCAGCACCAGGGAGATGGACCAGCCCCAGAGTGATGGATCAGCCCCAGGGAGATGCACCAACCCCAGGTGGACCAGCCACAGGGTGATGGACCAACCCCAGGAAGATGGACTAGCCAAAGGGAGATGGACCAGCCCCAGGGTGATGGACCAGCACCAGGGAGATGGACCAGCCCCAGGGAGATGGATCAACCCCAGGTGGACCGGCCACAGGGTGATGAACCAGCTCCAGGGAGATGGACCAACCCCAGGTGGACCAGCCACAGGGTGATGGACCAGCCCCAGGGAGATGGACCAGCCCCAGAGTGATGGACCAGCACCAGGGAGATGGACCAGCACCAGGGAGATGGACCAGCCCCAGGGAGATGGATCAACCCCAGGTGGACCGGCCACAGGGTGATGAACCAGCTCCAGGGAGATGGACCAACCCCAGGTGGACCAGCCACAGGGTGATGGACCAGCACCAGGGAGATGGACCAGCACCAGGGTGATGGACCAGCCACAGGGTGATGAACCAGCTCCAGGGAGATGGACCAGCCCCAGGTGGACCAGCCACAGGGTGATGGACCAGCCCCAGGGAGATAGACCAAGCTAGTCACATTCACCACACAATATAACCTGGAGATAAACAACGTCTATATGACCCTTATAAAGCACCAATTAGAGAATAGTATCGATTTTTTTTAACCCCCCCTCGACTTTATGCTTTACGAGCTTCGTAAAGCCGCGGGGTTTAGCGCTTTATCGCGATTACAATTACATTAATAATCGGGAACCAGCTGGTGACCCAAACATATATATATATATATATATATATATATATATATATATATATATATATATATATATATATATATATGGACCATTATGTGTAGGAGGGAAGGGGACTATTTCCCAGTAAAAGTGGGCCTTAGACAAGGATGTGTGATGTCACCGTGGTTGTTCAATATATTTATAGATGGGGTTGTAAGAGAAGTGAATGCGAGGGTCTTGGCAAGAGGTGTGGGTTAAAAGATAAAGAATGCAAATACAAAGTGGGAGTTGTCACAGTTGCTTTTGCTGATGACACTGTGCTTTTGGGAGATTCTGAAGAGAAGTTGCAGAGGTTGGTGGATGAATTTGGTAGGGTGTGTAAAGAAGAAAATTGAAAGTGAATATAGGAAAGAGTAAGGTGATGAGGATAACAAAAGAATAGGTGACGAAAGATTGGATATCAGATTGGAGGGAGAGAGTATGGAGGAGGTGAATGTATTCAGATATTTGGGAGTGGACATGTCAGCAGATGGGTCTATGAAGTATGAGGTGAATCATAGAATTGATGAGGGGAAAAGGGTGAGTGGAGCACTTCGGAGTCTGTGGAGACAAAGAACCTTGTCCATGGAAGCAAAGAGGGGAATGTATGAGAGTATAGTTATACCAACGCTCTTATATGGGTGTGAAGCATGGGTGATGAATGTTGCAACGAGGAGAAGGCTGGAGGCAGTGGAAATGTCATGTCTGAGGTCAATGTGTGGTGTGAATATAATGCAGAGAATTCGGAGTTTGGAAATTAGGAGAAGGTGCGGGATTACCAAAACGATTGTCCAGAGAGCTGAGGAGGGGTTGTTGAGGTGGTTTGGACATGTAGAGAGAATGGAACGAGACAGAGTGACTTCGAGAGTGTATAAATCTGTAGTGGAGGAAGGCGGGGTAGGGGTCGGCCTAGGAAAGGTTGGAGGAGGGGTAAAGGAAGTTTTGTGTGCGAGGGCTTGGACTTCCAGCAAGCATGTGTGAGCGTATTTGATAGGAGTGAATGGAGGCATATGGTTTTTAATACTTGACGTGCTGTTGGAGTGTGAGCAAAGTAACATTTATGAAGGGATTCAGGGAAACCGGCAGGCCGGACTTGAGTTCTGGAGATGGGAAGTACAGTGCCGGCACTCTGAAGGAGGAGTGTTAATGTTGCAGTTTTATAACTGTAGTGTAAAGCACCCCTCTGGCAAGACAGTGATGGAGTGAATGATGATGAAAGTTTTTCTTTTTCGGGCCACCCTGCCTTGGTGGGAATCGGCCGATGTGTTAATAAAAAAAAAAAAAAAAAATAATATATATATATATATATATATATATATATTATATATATATATATTATATATATATATATATATATATATATATATATATATATATATATATATTAAAAGAGATGGCGATTCCCAGGAGCTGGACTTCAACTGAGAGTGCAAAGGTTTTTTTCCTTCGTGTGGAAGGTCACTCTAAGGTGCTGGAACCCAGCTTCTTGAAGTTCTAAGTGTGGAGTCTTTCCTGTGATCAGTCACACTGGGGTTTCTGGACATTAAAACTGCTGTAGATGTCAGAGTGGACATGCAGGCATAGTCCCACACCGGTAGTCTGCCACGCATCAGGGGCCGGGGTGCGGTGCCTTGACGGGGGTCAGCAGGATGCGAGGGATGAGGATTCTCTCCCGAGAAGTCAGTCAACCATAGCGAGGCTATGATGATGTTGTTGGATTTCTCATGTCTTGCTTGCCAGCCTTCGGAACCTCCAGTGCTTACACCACGCAGGCATACTGGTCAGCTTGCAACTTGCCATTAACACACTGGTAGTTAGTGTGAATGGGTCAGGAAGGAAGAACCACTGAAATACGGAAGGTCTGCGGGTCGATTTGTGCGCAATGTGCAGGAACATTTGTTAAGATGAAGTCTCCAGAGAGATGTGTACTCACGGCTGCGAGGAAGGCAGTGTCCCTGGCAGACGATGAAAAGTTGTCTTTACACAGCCTTTCTGCAATGGGGCTGTCCTAGGTAAACTGTTTATAGACCTACACCTCATCTGGTTTTGGTGCTGAAGCCATCAAAACCTCTCAGGAAGTAATGGTTTTAGTGAAGCTGGGATTGTGTATTCTTCTCAAATCACCCAGGTATCAGGCAGAATTTACTAGTACATTTGACGTTATGGAGGAGGATAAGAAGACTAGCAAAGCAATCTGGAAGACTGTGTGCGTTCCCAGTCCACCTACTCTGACTGGAAGTAAGACTTGCCTCCACTCTTTCTCCTCAGGGGTAAAGTTTGGCATATAGAAGGGAATTACATTATTCAATTTTGTGATTGTTGATGGTTGTGTAGCATCGTAAGATGTGAGGTGTGGGGGGGACGTGTGAGGTGTGGAAGAGACATGTGAGGTGTGGGGAGACATGTGAGGTGTGGGGGGAGACATGGATGTAGGAAGCAGGCAGAAGACATCGTGTGTATTAATGCCTCTGACTTTTCATCTTCCCCAGGTCAGAAATTTTCTCTTTGGGTAATCGCGTTGGTGGTGCTGGACCCAAGAGGAGTTCCAAGGAGAATACTGTCGTCTGGGATCAGTGACTTGTGCTCCCTGCAAGGTCAGTGTGATTTAGACAGTGATCTGCCTCCTCTCTCCCTCATCATCTCCCCTCTCTCCCTCTCTTCACCCCTTCCCCTCAAGCCCTCTCCTCCCCCAATTACTAATCTTCCCACACCCCTTCTCCAACACTCGTCTAACCCCCTTCTACACTAGTCAACCACACCTATACCCCTCCTCCCACCAATAACACAGCTCCTTCCCCACCCCCACCACTAACCCAACCCCAGAGAAAGAAAAACAGAAATAAGACACGAGATTGTGCTGGGATTTTTAACCCCGGAGGGTTAGCCACCCAGGATAACCCAAGAAAGTCAGTGCGTCATCGAGGACTGTCTGTCTTATTTCCATTGGGGTCCTTCAATCTTGTCCCCCAGGATGCCTCCCACACCAGTCCACTAACACCCAGGTACCTACTTACCTACCAGGCAATGGATATCTTAACACTTTCTTGATGGCATAAAACTTAAACCCAGATATATCTGGACAACATTTCGCCCATAGCTGAACATTTTTCAAACCTTCAGAAGAGCTCACCTGAGTGCGAAACGTTGCTCCGAAACGTTTGCTCTGATGTAGCTGTTTTTGTGCTAGTGCAACGGCCGAGATGTTTCGCTCTATGTAGAGTTTAATAAAGTTCTACTTAGGGGGTGAAACGTCGCCTATGACTAGAAATTTGCTCTATAGTAAGAGGCTCATGATCCAAGGAGTTGGGCCTTTTCTCTCACTCCTCGGATCGAACCTGATTGCCTCCCGTTCCCCAAGTGCTGTAGGACCCCTATGGATTTAACGCTTCCCTAAAACATAATAATAATAATAATAATAATAATAATAATAATAATAATAATAATAATAATAATAATAATCAGTACTTAGTTTAAGGTAATTATTATTATTATTATTATTACTATCATTATTAGTAAGAGGAAACGCTAAAACCGTAGGGGGTCACACACCTGGGAAACGGGAGGCAATTAGGTTTAATCCAAGGGGAGAGACAGCTCCAATTCCTTGGATCAAGAACCCCTCAGTTGCATTACCTTCTTCCCTAGAATGTAAACTACCCTAGTCTACCCTAGAGAGTATGCTACCCTAGTCTAATCTAGAGGGTAAAGTACTCTAGTCTACCCTAGAGGGTATAGTACTCTAGTCTACCCTAGAGGGCATACTACCCTAATCTACCCTAGAGGGTATACTACCCTACTCTACCCTAGAGGGTATGCTACCCTAGTCTACCCTAGAGGGTATACTACCCTAGTCTATCTTATAGGGTAAACTATCTAGTTTACCCTAGAGGGTATACTACTCTAGTCTACCCTAGAGGGTATATTACCCTAGTCTACCCTAGAGGGTATACTACCCTAGTCTGCTCTAGAGAGTATACTACCCTAGTCTACCCTAGAGGGTATACTACCCTAGTCTACCCTAGAGGGTAGAAGAAGGCATACCCAAGTTTAATAATCCCCCAAGATATCCCCTAGTGGATATCCCTCCTAGTCTATAAATCTAGGTGAAAGAGAGGAGCCTCCCTATAATCCTAGCTGTCAGCTGGGATGAGAAGGGTTGGTGGTCATAGCTAGGCGCCTAGTATACTATCCTAGATGGTCGTAACTCTGTGTGGGAGCCAGGGTTGTGTGTACCCCCGCCGATATCTGACCTTACCATCTACTAATTAAAGCTCGCATACCTGGGCGGCGGCGTGAGTAATATCTCAATTGTGTTGCGGGGACTGCCCGTCTATTATTGTGTGTTGCGGGGACTGGAAGTCTATTATTATTGTGTGTTGCGGGGACTGGAAGTTTATTATTGTGTGTTGCGGGTACTGGAAATCTATTACTATTGTGTGTTGTGGGGAATGGAAGTTTATTATTGTGTGTTGCGGGGACTGGAAATCTATTATTATTGTGTGTTGCGGGGACTGGAAGTTTATTATTGTGTGTTGCGTGGATGGTTCGTCTGTTATTGAGAGTTACGGGGACTTGAAGTCTACCTTTAAGTGTTGCGGGGGGCTGCCTGTCTGTTATCGTATGTTGCAGGGCCTGGAAGTTTATTATTGTGTGTAGTGGGGGGGATGTTGCAGGGACTGGAAGTCTATTATTGTGTGTTGGGGGCTGACCATCTTTTATTGTGTGCTGCAGGGACTGCCTGTCTATTATTGTGTGTTGCATGCAGGGACTGAAAGTCTACTATTGTGTGTTGCAGGGACTGAAAGTCTACTATTTTGTGTTGCAGGGACTGGAAGTCTATTATTGCGTATTGCAGGGACTGCCCATATACTGTGTTTCAGGGACTGCCCATATACTGTGTTTCAGGGACTGCCCATATATTGTGTTTCAGTGACTGCCCATATATTGTGTTTCAGGGACTGCCCATATTTTGTGTTTCAGGGACTGCCTATATATTTTGTTGCAGAGGCCTCCCATATATTACTGTGTTGCAGGGACTGCCCATATATTATTGGGTGTTGCCAGGAACTGATCATATATTATTGTGTGTTGCAGGGTCTAACCTACAGTGTGTTGTGGGGACTGCCCGTATATTGTGTTGCACAGATTGCTCTACATTATTGTGTTGCACGGACTGTTCGTATATTATTGCGTGTTGTGGGGACTGCTCGTATATTATTGTTTGTTGTGAGTGCTGCCTATTACCCTCTCTCCCTCACTAACATGTCAAAATCACCGCCTGAAATAAACGAAATATATATATATACGCCCAGCTAACACTGATATAATATATATATATATATATATATATATATACGTATATATATATATATATATATATATAATAAAATAATATATATATATATATATATATATATATATATATATATATATATATATATATATATATATATATATATATATATATATATATCAGTGTTAGCTGGGCGTAAGGAGCTAGAAACTGGCCGCCGTCAAGACAGCTATCATTGTGATAGCTGTCTATCATGCGAGCTCTCAACTCCGCCTCCTCATTGGCTAATCTCAGGGAGCGGCAGACCAATCTCGAGAGGCGTAATTGTCACGTGATTGCCAAGGCATGCGATGATTGATCGGTGTGGCCGTGATGTCACACGCCAGCCCACCAATCACAGGCGCTGGCAGGCGGTCTCGTTTCTCCCGGCGTTGAAGTATAATTGACGCAGCTCTGCTCCATTTTTCTTCAGTTCCACGCCGGCGTCCGTAGATGCCGGCGTGGCGCGTGCGTCGCTTCTACTGACGTCTTCAGTGACGCTGCTGACGCCTGTAAAGACGATATTGATGGCTGTTAAGATTCTATACCCACCTACACCCATCTTCACCCACCTACACCCATCTTCACCCACCTTCACCCATCTTCACCCACCTACACCCATCTTCACCACCTACACCCATCTTCACCCACCTACACCCATCTTCACCCACCTACACCCATCTTCACCCACCTACACCCATCTTCACCCACCTACACCCATCTTCACCCACCTACACCCATCTTCACCCACCTACACCCATCTTCACCCACCTACACCCATCTTCACCCTCCTACACCCATCTTCACCCACCTACACCCATCTTCACCCACCTACACCCATCTTCACCCACCTACACCCATCTTCACCCACCTACACCCATCTTCACCCACCTACACCCATCTTCACCCACCTACACCCATCTTCACCCACCTACACCCATCTTCACCCACCTACACCCATCTTCACCCACCTACACCCATCTTCACCCACCTACACCCATCTTCACCCACCTACACCCATCTTCACCCACCTACACCCATCTTCACCCACCTACACCCATCTTCACCCACCTACACCCATCTTCACCCACCTACACCCATCTTCACCCACCTACACCCATCTTCACCCACCTACACCCATCTTCACCCACCTACACCCATCTTCACCCACCTACAGCCTTAATGACCCTCGTGTAGCAGACTGACTTTAAACCCCATTAACCAACCAACCAGTCTTAATGACCCTCGTGTAGTAGATAGACTTTAAACCCCATTAACCAACCAGTCTTAATGACCCTCGTGTAGTAGATAGACTTTAAACCCCATTAACCAACCAACCAGTCTTAATGAACCTCGTGTAGTAGATAGATTTTAAACCCCATTAACCAACCAACCAGTCTTAATGACCCTCGTGTAGTAGATAGACTTTAAACCCCATTAACCAACCAACCAGTCTTAATGACCCTCGTGTAGTAGATAGACTTTAAACCCCATTAACCAACCAACCAGTCTTAATGACCCTCGTGTAGTCTACCTGGAGTCTACCTGGAGAGAATTCCAGGGGTCAACGCCCCCGCGGCCCGGTCCGTGACCAGGCCTCCTGTTGGACCAGAGCCTGATCAACCAGGCTGTTACTGCTGGCCGCACGCAGTCCAACGTACGAACCACAGCCCGGCTGATCAGGTACCGACTTGAGGTGCCTGTCCAGTGCCTGCTTGAAGACAGCCAGGGGCTTGTTGGTAATCCCCCTGATGTATGCTGGGAGGCAGTTGAACAATCTTGGCCCCCTCACACTTATTGTGTTGCCCCTCAACGTGCTAGTGGCACCCCTGCTCTTCATTGGGGGGATGTTACATCGCCTGCCGAGTCTTTTGCTTTCGTAGGGAGTGATTTTTGTGTGCAAGTTTGGTACTAAGCCCTCGAGAATTTTCCATGTGTATATAATAATGTATCTCTCCGCCTGCGTTCTAGGGAGTACAGGTTTAGGAACTTCAAGCGTTCCCAGTAGTTGAGGTGGTTTATCGCACTTATGCGTGCCGTGAAGGTTCTCTGCACATTTTCAAGGTCAGCAATTTCACCCGCCTTGATAGGTGCAGTTAGTGTGCAGCAATATTCCAGCCTAGATAGAACAAGCGATCTGTAAAGTGTCAACATGGGCTTGGCATCCCTGGTTTTGAAGGTTCTCATTATCCATCCTGTCATTTTCGAGCAGATGCAATTGCTACATTGTTATGGTCCTTGAAGGTGAGATCCTCTGACATGATCACTCCCAGGTCTTTGACATTAGTTTTTCGCTCTATTGTGTGGTTGGAATTAGTTTTGTACTCCGATGAGATTTTAATTTCTTCACGTTTTCCGTATCTGAGTAATTGAAATTTCTCATCATTGAACTTCATATTGTTTTCTGCAGCCCATTTAAAGATTTGGTTTATGTCTGCTTGGAGTCTTGCAGTGTCTTCAACGGTGGACACTGTCATACAGATTCGGGTGTCATCTGCAAAGGAAGACACAGCACTGTGGCTTATATCCCTGTCTATGTCTGATATGAGGATGAGGAATAGGATGGGAGCAATTTTTTTGTGTTCTACGTGTTAGGAAATTATAGATCCATCTACCAACTTTTCCTGTTATTCCTTTATCACGCATTTTGTGTGCTATTACACCATGGTCACACTTGTCAAAGGCTTTTGCAAAATCTGTGTATATAACATCTGCATTCTGTTTATCTTCTAGAGCATCCAGGACCTTGTAGATAGACTTTAAATCCCATTAAGCAACCAACCAGTCTTAATGACCCTCGTGTAGTAGATAGACTTTAAACCCCATTAAGCAACCAACCAGTCTTAATGACCCTCGTGTAGTAGATAGACTTTAAACCCCATTAACCAACCAACCAGTCTTAATGACCCTCGTGTAGTAGATAGACTTTAAACCCCATTAACCAACCAACCAGTCTTAATGACCCTCGTGTAGTAGATAGACTTTAAACCCCATTAAGCAACCAACCGTGTAGTGAATAGACTTTAAACCTAAATTAACCAACCAACTATTTTCCACACACACACACACACACACACACACACACACTCCTGTCGGGGCCAGGAGCTGAGTCTCGACCCCTGCAACCACAATTAGGTGAGTACACACACAAGGTCGCTTTCACCTCGAGTATGCACCACCTCCTTGGGTTTCCTACTTTTGTCAAAGATACTCTCAATTGGATGGAGAACTGTCCAGTTCTGTCCAGCTTTACCATTTCATGACTTGATAAAGCTCTACACAGAGTTAAACATAATAAAGCTCTACATAGAGCTTTTAAGTAAACACTGAGTGAACACCAAAGGTGAACACTGTAAGTGAACACAACTGAGCAAAGAACACCACAATACAAGCCAGGGGCAGTACTGTACAGGAACACCCCAGAATACTTACAGAACTCCCCAGAACACCCCAGAATAGCTACAGAACACCCCCAAACATCCCAGAACACCTACAGAACACCCCAGAACACCTGCAGAACACTCCAGAACATCTACACAACACCTCAAAACATCTACATAACACCCCAGAACACCTACAGAACACCCCAGAACACCTACAAAACACCCCAGAACACCTACAGAACATACATCCTAGAACATCTACAGAACACCCCAGAACACCTACAGAACACCCCAAAACACCTACAGAACACCCCAGAACATCTTCAGAACACTTCTGAACATCTACAGAACACCCCAGAACACCTACAGAACACCCCAGAATACCTACACAACACCCCAAAACACCTACAAAACACCCCAGAAAACTCCAAAACACCCCAGAACACCTACAAAACACCCCAGAACACCTACAGAACACCCTAGAACATCTACAAAACGCCCCAGAACACCTCTCTATAACCCAACCCCCCAAAAAACCAACCAGCACATATATATAACCACTATAACACATTCACTATGCAACACACCCACCTATAACAGACAGATGCATGGCCCATCACCATCAGAACTGCAGTCTGATTGGCGACTCTCCTGGCTGTTGGCTAGTCTATAGCACCCATTGGCTGTGATTGGCTGTTGCAGCGTGAACTATGCCTCCTATTGGCCGCTACCACAGCAACGCCACGGATGATTACTAAGCAGGATGGACCATCAATCATACCTGGGCTCCAGGCTCCTCCCACGGTGCTAGTAATTGTGACTGGTCCAGAATGCTGACTTGATCTGGGAGAGGGTTGTGAACTACGAGGTTTTAATCATGCGTAGATGAGAAGGTTCTGTCATGCGTAAGGAAGGGAATGCTTGATCATGCTTAAATGAGAAGGTTCTATCATGCGTAAGGAAGGAAAGATCTACAAAAGATCTACAAGGGAAGATCTACAAAGGGCTACAAAAGGTTTACAATAGGTCTACAAAGGTCTACAAGAGGTCTACTAAGGTCTACAATAGTCCAAAAATCTACAAAGGGCTACAAAACGTCTACAAGTCTACAAGAAGTCTACAAAAGCACAAAGATCTACAAAAGTCTGCAAGAGCTCTACAAAGGTCTACAAGAGGTATACGCGTGTCTATAAAGGACTACAAGTCTACAAAGGGCTACAAGATGTCTACAAAGGGCTACAAGATGTCTACAAAGGGCTACAAGAGGTCTACTAAGGTCTACAAGAGTCTACAAAAGGTGTACAAGAGGTCTACAAAAAGTCTACACAATGTCTACACTGGTCTACAAGAGGTCTACACTAGAGAAAACAGAAGAGAGAACAAACATAACTGTGAACATGAACACAGTTGCTGAACACAGGTGATGAACGCAGGTGATGAACACAGGTGATGAACACAGGTGATGAACACAGGTGATGAACACGAGTGATGAACACAAATGATGTAATAGCGAGGAATGATCACTGAGTAATGAACAATGAGTGATGAACACACACACACACACACACACACACACACACACATATATATATATATATATATATATATATATATATATATATATATATATATATATATATATATATATATATATATATAAGAAGAGGATTTACTGTTTAAACAGACATGCAAACAGTTCCATATTAAGTCTGTTAAAGCAACAGTAATGGTGTACAAAGTAGTCTGTTGTTGATGACAGAGTCTGTTGAACAGCAACAGAGAGACAACAGTAATGAGCACATCTGAGAAATATTAATTACCGTGAAGGTGAACCCAGCCGACAAAGGAGGGAAGAGACTGGAGTTTCTCTCTCCCTGGTCATCTCTACCCTCCTCTCAGGACAGCGTCTCTGTCGAAACACACATTCCGTACATTTCCAACCTGGACAGGGGCCAAACGTGGAGCAGGAGGTTACAAAAGAAGACAGCATTCCAATGGCGCAGTTAACAAGCAGTTCACATGGCGGTAACAACGCTATCAGACAGCGGTACTGGAGGCCAATCTTACAGACTCCAGCACCCTTCTTCTGTCCTCACACCTAGCAAACCCAAGACGAACCATCCCCCCTACCCAGTCTCCCTATTTACATGCATAAACACCAAATTCCATGCCCAAATCGTGCCCTAATTTCGTTGCGAAACCTCTACGCCATCTTCTTTTAGTAATCGTTATAATTGTAAATAATACCCAATGCTTAGGGACAATTATTTTAGAAGGAGAAAATCTGTGGCTGGTGTAGTGATCATCTGACGTTGGCGGCACTGCTGGGATCTTACCCTCTTGAATATGCAATGGAGTGGGCGTGCTGGTCCGCCCACTGGGATAGTATAACGCCCACAAGCTGAGAGGGGTCTGGGACGGGGATAGTGCGAGGTAAATTAGGGAAGGATAGGCGCTAGACAGAATCTGGGAGGGAGAGAGAAGGAGTTGCTAGACAGAATCTGGTAGAGGGAGAGAGAGGGAGATACTAGACAGAATCTGGGAGAGGGAGAGAGAGGGAGATACTAGACAGAATCTGGGAGAGGGAGAGAGGGGAAGATGCTAGACAGAATCTGGGAGAGGGAGAGAGAGGGAGATACTAGACAGAATCTGGGAGAGGAGAGGAGATTCTAGACAGAATCTGGGAGGGAGAGAGAGAGGGAGTTGCTAGACAGAATCTGGGAGAGGGAGAGAGAGGGAGTTGCTAGACAGAATCTGGGAGGGAGAGAGAGGGAGATGCTAGACAGAATCTGGGAGAGGGAGAGAGAGGGAGATACTAGACAGAATCTGGGAGAGGGAGAGAGGGGAAGATGCTAGACAGAATCTGGGAGGGAGAGAGAGTGAGATTCTAGACAGAATCTGGGAGAGGGAGAGAGAGGGAGTTGCTAGACAGAATCTGGGAGAGGGAGAGAGAGGGAGTTGCTAGACAGAATCTTGGAGGGAGAGAGAGGGAGATTCTAGACAGAATCTGGGAGAGTGAGAGAGAGGGAGATGCTAGACAGAATATGGGAAGTAGATGCTAGACAGTGTTCAGTTTAGCTCTTATATCTTGTTTGGAATACATCCACAAGTCGTTTTTTCTTCAGTCGAAGAGACGTTTCGTCCGTGGTGGGCGAGACGGCTTTACAGCAAGGTGCCATAAAGCGGATATTGTGGCTTAATTGCAAGACGTGGGTTGGCTTGCTGGGTTACTGAATGTTTCTCACTTTTATACCATCTGAGACACCTGTATACCATCTGAGACACTTGTATACCATCTGAGACACCTGTATACCAACTGCGATACTCTCAGTGTATAAACACTGAGAGGGATATATGCCTCTCGGTGTATTTAACCTTGGGGACTGATCCCCAAATCTCCCCCACTAACGTCGTCACATTATTAACCTACTTTTTACTTAAAAAAAACCCACAAACAATATAAAATAAATCTAGCCATTCCAACTCAAAATTCATGACCTGGAAAATATCTAATGGTAAACATCAGTGGTCTATGTTATATTACATGCTCTGAGTGGCTCCCTCAGGGTTTAGCGCCTCCCCATCTAATACAATTATTCTAAATTGCATAATGGGTACAAATATCTTAGAATATATTACATAAATGTCAATTTTAATCATTATTTTAGGTATTAAAATAAAGATGACAGCCCAGCTAATCAGGAACTGATGTGGGGGAGGGGGTTCCACTCCGAGGCTTCCTAACATAAGGTCTGAAGCCTTCCTAGTGCCTGGGTAATGGAGGTTTAATTTCTATCGACTACACTATGGTCACCTCTCCATCACAACCAAGAATATTTTGATCTTAAAACAGGTTTCGAGAATTAAAATAAATTCTCAGTATATATACACTGAGAGACATACATATCTCGGTGTGTATACACTGAGAGATATACACCTCTCAGTGTATATACACTGAGACAGCTTTCTGTACATATCTAATGTACTGTGAGATCCGGGTATATGAGGGATCTTAGCTAGTAGACAGCCGCACCCATCATTCTTATTCATCAAAGTAAACACCCGGTTATATTATCTAGAATGATGTTGTGACGTTCCTAGCTTTGGCAGGATATTAGCAGTCCCTCCTGGGGTGCTGCAGGAACTGTTGTAGTGCTGGCCAATCCTGTCGTGCCTGATCCAAGCAAGCAAGGGAACTCCCAAGAATTTCCACAATACCTGTTGCCAATATCTGCGATACTTGCTACTTTGAGGGCGACTGTTGTTATTACTGTGGGTAGTGTACTGTTCACCCAGTACACTGACTTTTCGGCTTTGTTATTAATAACACACACATAAGTTGCTTAGAGACGATCATTAGAATGCTAATTTTCGCAGTTTAAAAAAATGAGTCGAAGAATTCCTAGTAAATTCTCTTAGAGAGGAAATTTTTAGACGATGTTTCGGTCCTTCTTGGACCATTATCTAGTTATTGTTCAGTACCGACCGAAACATCGTTTGAAGATTCCTGTGTAAGTGTGGGTTAGTTGTGAATTGTTGCAGCCAGGGTATTGTGTGTTAGTTGTGAATTGTTGCAATAATTGTTGGAGTTTAGAATGCTAATTAGTTTAATGAGTCGAGTATTGTGT